>PRKT01000985.1:0-141659 GCA_003671525.1 Saccostrea glomerata
ATATGAAATAATAAGAGATTCACGTAGTCTTTCAATGCTAAAATTGTGTTTGAAAAGAGATTCTTTAATTGTCAAGTAAATAAAATTTCTTTTTAATATTCCTCCTTATAGAGTTTGCTTAAATAATGATATTCCACTTGTTTTTAGAAATCAAACCATGCAAAAATCAGGTTTAATTACTCTTTAATAAGAAAAATGAAATTTTCCGTCATTTCAACTTTTAGTTGGTTTAAGTTTGGCAAATCCTATTTGACAATGAAAGAGGAGAAAAGCTTTATCCCCCCCCCCCCCCAAAAAAAAAAAAAAGAATTTTGTCATTTTAATAAATGACATATTTCATCTCAACAATGGTGTTGATTTTATATGAATTTATCACAGCAAAAACAGAGCTGCGATGAGATTGTGCAGCATGAGGAAACATAAAGAACATTAGGTTAAATCAAAACAAAAACAAAAAAATTAATGAAAAGCAAAAATATAAATAAAAATCTATGCCTTTCAATAATTCTGAAAGAGGCTCTAGATAAAATTTTGAAATGAAGTTAAGCCTTCACACAAGTACTATCATATCATGATTTACTTCGCCATGATTAAAGCATACTTTAAATGTTGGTGGAGGTATACTTGAAGGTATTGTGGCAAAGTAACAGTTAAAAATAAGTAGAATAGTAGATTATTTTTAGCTTAGTTTTAATTCCTTCTTAAAGAAAAATAAATGTAGGGCGGGATTTTTTTTTTTTGCTTTTGTTCAATATCGACTTCCTCCTAAAAAAGAAAGGGGGTGGGGTAAGTGTAAGACCTAAAAATATGCTCTGTAAAGCTATGGGCTAGTGTGAAATACACAGTCATTCTAATGCAAAAACTATACATGTAGACATAAACTTTTGATTTAGCACACAGTATTCATTACATTTCTTTAAACGTAGAACCTACTTCGTATGACATCATAACTGGTAAATGTGTAAAACATGTGCTAACCCATTAAGACGTCATAACTAATTCAATGTCAGTGTGACCGGTCGGCAGGGGATGCTCACTCCTCCATGGCACCTGATCCCACCTCTGATATTTCGGAGGTCCGTGTTTGCTCTGCTCTTATTTTGTATATTTTTTTAATGGACGTTGAGATTGAATACTGTTCGTTATTTCCATATCCTTCTTTTTCCCGTACTTGACAGCTTCAATAAAAATGATAGAAAATACTGCATTTTGAAATCCACAGAATTTAATCATGCTAACATAATCTTAATTCCATTTATATATATTTTGGTTTATAATGCTTAATGGCAATATATTTCTGGAATAAGAGAAAATATGTAGGCACCTTTTATTTCCTAGATCTAGACCTGAAGTTGACAAACCCAAGACTATTTAGTGTAATGAAATTACAATGTACATACAACTTTCGTAATAATTTGAATTGTATGTAACCATTTTGAAGGAATGCATAAATCGTGAGAAATCTTTAGTTGCCAGCTATATTGTGTAATATCTTGATTAAATGTGCCTAAGTCAAAGATGTACGTGTTTTAGATCGTTTGATCGTGTATACATTTTTGTGATGTTTTAATGATGTGCATTCCTTTTAACAATTATTTGTTACCAATTCATATTCTTGGTGTTTAATTACAATTTTTTAATTAAATATGATCTTTTTAAAGTAAAAGTACAATTTTTGATAAATATTTAATCTGAAAGTAACCCCAAACAGTCATTTAATTATTAAAACCCGTGTAGGTGCAAAAAGGTCAAGAATATGAGTATCGGTAAATAGCCTATCTTTCATTAGTTAAAGGGTAAAGGTATATATTTCAATCATTTTTGTAATCATTTGGCTATGTTCTTAATCATCTCGAAGATTGAAAACATTGTGACAAAGACTAAAAAATATTTACAAATATAGGGTGCATAATTGACTAAAAATAATAAAGTTTATTTGACTATATATTTTTTTTAATGGTGGACTTATCTTTTATGTTAATTGAATGAAAAAGAAATCATTCTTGATAAAATATTGTTTAATATTATTCAGTTAAAAAAGTTTATTAACGACGATGTTTGAAGAAGTATTTTTGTGATTTTTCATATTCCCTTTATGACAAGTACCCCTAAAAATTTTGAAAATGTGAAGTCGCAGAATGTAAATACCATACCAAGTTTCACATCCTGTTCTAGATTAAAAAAAAAAGGAAACATATCATGATATCTTAACTGATGGATAAGCAAGTACTAATTCATCATTTTGAAAAGTTTGAAAATCTTGTGACAAAGACTTTTCCGACATAGGTTCTACCCTAATTCTTGTTTTACTCCACCCTTTTACTCAGTTCTGAGTATATTTTTCAGAGATCAGAACAAACATTTTCATTGTTGTAACGTCTTTTATATAATGTACATTAATTTGAAAAATTAATTGAAGACCATTTCTTTTTATGTCCCGGGGGGTATATAGTTTTATCGTGTTCGTCTGTATATGTCCGTCTGTCTATTTGGCGGTTTGTTTGTCCGCAAAAACCTTAACCTTTACCATAACTCTTCATTTATTGGAGCTATGACTTTTATATTTAATATGTATATTCCTTGTGACAAGACCTTACTTTGGGTACCACTAAATTTGACCTTTTGACCTTTACCTTGGAGTTTTTCCCATTTTACACAAAAATGCCAAATTTTTACTTTGGCCATAGCTTCGGTAGATACTAGTACTCTCATACTTCAAATTTGTAGTTTTTTGGCATTACCTTTCATTGGATACTAAAAACTTTGACCTTTTGACCTTGGAGTTTTCTGTACTTATGATTTTTTTTACCTTGGCCATAATTTTTTAACGTTAAGGGTTAGGGTATTCATACTTTACATATGTAATCCTTGTTACATTAAACATTTTCTTAAGAAATCATCAACTTTGAACTTTGAGTTTGATCTATCTTTCAAAAACTTATCCTTAGCCATTACTTTTGAACAAGTGGTGCTAGGTCTTTCCTGTTTTGCAATTGTATTTCTTGTAAGAAGACCCTACCTTGGGTACCATTATATTTAAATTGCATTTTTCGCTATTTTGCCATACAGGGGAAAGCTGTTTCACAAACACATCTTTTTATATATATGAGGATTTGCAGATAAGAGATGGATACCTCAAAGCGTAACAGGCGGACGGACATCCCGATCACTATATACCCTCCCACTTTTCAAGCGGAGGATAAAATAATATATAATACTGCTGATTTTTTCTGTCAGTTCGATGATTTCCACCATCAAAAAACAATGTTTACCTTACCCTTAAAGCTTGATAAATCTTTTACTCCTTTAGATTCTTAATCATTGCATTTGCCTTAGAATATGACTATAAGTGTATAATGTTATGAGATCAACATATCATCAGTTTATTCCCAATAAGCTGAGCTGAGCATTTTGGCCAATATGCTTCTTTATCTAATTTTTTTTTTGCTCCCTAAAAATTTTAGCTTTTATCTACAGGGGGTCATTTTTCTACGGGGGTCATTTTTCTTCACGTGGGTTCTGCAAATTTTTAGGGAAGTGACACTTTTTCTACGGGCAAAAGGGTCATTTTTCTACGTAGAATAATGACCGGGGGTAATTTTTCGCCGTCGATAAATGACCCCCGGTCATTATTCGATGGGGGTCATTATTCGTCTTTACACCGGCATGAATCACCTCCGCTCTTGTACCATTACAAAGATGTTGAAGCCCCCACTCCCCAAAATAATAATAATAAAGCTGGGAGAGGCGCCTAAATTATTTTAACTATATTCCACTCTTTAAACTGAAGTTTAAAAACATAAATTTTTCATGTTGTGAAAAATTTCTTCTTTAACATGATATAGTGGGAGTCCCTATAGAGGTACTACAGTGGGACCAGGAGGCCAGAGAGCGGTATGTGAAGTACGCTAGGAGAGGAACACAGACAGTCCACCACGCCCGGGGGATGATTGTAGGATGTGCTGGGGCGGGAAAAACCACGCTACTTAAACGTCTGCTCGGGTGTAATGAAGAAGAGATCAAGAAAATAAAATCCACTGAGGGATTGGAGGTGCATGAGGAAATATTTGAACTCTGTAATGAAACAAGATCATTAAAAGGTAACAAATATGTAATGATGGTACTTAATATTGAGAGAGAAAGAACGAGAAAAAATTCCTTACACAAAATTTAAATATGACATGCCTTTTTAGCTCACCTGAGCCGAAGGCTCAAATTAGCTTTTCTGATCAAAATTTGTCCATTGTCTGTCGTCGTTGTCGTCGTCGTAAACTTTTCACATTTTCATCTTCTTCTCAAGAACCACTGGGCCAATTTCAACCAAACTTGGTACAAAGTATCCTTGGGTGAAGGAGATTAAAGTTCATATGAAGGGCCAGGCCTTTTTCCAATTGGAGATAATTATGAAATAGAGAAAAATTAATGGCATTTTTAAAAAATCTTCTTCTCAAGAACCACTGGGCCAGGAAAGATGAAACTCATGTGGGATCATCGTCAGGTAGTGTAGATTCAAGTTTGTTTAAATCATGACCCCCAGGGGTAGGGTGGGGCCAAAAGGCGGATCACAGTTTTACATAGGAATATATAGGAAAAATCTTTAAAAATCTTCTTCTCAAGTACCAGTGGGCCAGGAAAGATTAAACTCATGTGGAATCATCCTCAGGTAGTGTAGATTCAAGTTTGTTAAATCATGACCCCCGGGGGTAGGGTGGGGCCAATAGTGTAGATTCAAGTTTGTTCAAATCATGACCCCCGGGGGTAGGGTGGTGCCAAAATTGCGGATCAAAGTTTTACATACTTATTAGGAACATATAGGGAAACCTTTTTTAATCTTCTTTTCAAGTACTTCAAAGCCAGGCTTCGTTATATTTCTAGGGATTCATCCTCAGGTAGTGTAGATTCAAGTTTGTTCAAATCTTGACCCCCTTCGGGGTGTAAAATTCAAGCGCCCCCCCCCCCCCCCCCCCCCCCAGGTTACTTTCAGTTCTGATCTGATCTGTGTTTTTTCCTAGCCAATTGCTCAGATGTGGCCCCTGGGCCTCTTGTCTTAATTTCATCATCATTGTTTTTTATAAGACTTAAAGATCCGTGGATTCTTTTAAAGAAAACAACAACTTTAACTTCTCTTTCTATTTTTGCTTCATGTTATTGTAGAAACACAGATATTGCGAATCAATACTTTAGATTAAACTGATATTTAAACAATGGTAAACTATAATATATACATGCATATTATTATGATAAATAGTATTGTCGACAGTAGAATTGAATAGAATCGCACTTTATGCTTAACCATGCTCATAAATAAAATTCAATTATTTTTATCATTTTTTTTCCTAATTAAAAGTAATTTTAGCGCTTGGTTGCTTAAAAGAAAAAGAGTATAATAAGTTTTTCATACTATTAATTAAAGAACATGTCAAAAACACATCTTATTGTTTTTAGATTTTATTCATAATATTAAAAAAAAATTATAGAATGTGAGATATGTGGTGACTCTTTTCAGTAAAGACAAGCCAAGATAACATTAAGCAAGTAAATACTGCAAATGTTGACGCAAAATCCTTGACATTCTTCGACTTTGGAGGACAGTGTGCGTACTACGCCTGTCACCAGATTTACCTGACCAGGAGAGCTTTCTATGTTGTGGTGGTGGACGCCTCTAAACGTCTCGAACAGAAAGTGGATAAGGAAGTGTGTGACCAGGATGGTAGTGTGTTCTGTGGATGGACCTATGGAGGTATAAAGACATATGCTTTCTTACCTTTACTTTAGATATAATATGTTAAATTTTCCAATAGGTATCGTAAAAAAGACATTGTAGTATTTACGATTGGCACCCTAATGTAGATTTTCCAAAGGGTTTGGAAAAGTTTTGGAATTCCATGGAATTCCATTCATTTCCATACCAAAGTCGAAAAGTGTGTCTGGAAGTTTTTGGAATATTTTGGAATTTGAAAAAAATAAATGGACTTAGACATTATTTGCTTTGGAAAGCAGTGGAATTCTTTGGAAAAAAATGATTAAATGAGAAACTTAGCCATTTTCTCCTCTGGAAAACTGTGGAAAATTACTTAGAATTTTTTTTAACTGTCGACCAATAGTACAATAACATCGGGATCGAAGTCGGGCTCGATGAACAATTAATTTAAACAACAAGTCGAAATTCAAAAATATCGAATGCCATGTTGATGTTGCACAGAAGGAAAGTTGGAAAGAGAGTGTCTAGAACATGGGAATCTTGATTAGCTTTAGATGGAAGAAGATGAAGACATTTTAAGACCCGGTAGGTACAATATTTTATATACAGTATTTTATGTGTCCAGTGTCCTTGAATGAAGAATGCTTCTGCTACCTGTTCATTTTAGTCTGGGCACCACACAGTCACAAATAAACCGCCTGACGGTGAAATCGTTAGTGCACTTTTTCAATTTTGTAATAATTATTTAAAAACTCTAAACATCTCATTAAGATTATGGATTTTAACCCGAATGTCCTCGTTTGGGATCGAACTTAATTTTACCAGAGACCTATATACTATATAGTATATATATAGGTCCCTGATTTTACTTATGTAAAGAATTTTACCTATACGTTTCTTTGGTCAAGTCAAGATAACATTTACAGAGTATGATGTACAATGTGATTAATTATATGTATTTTAAGGCATGTTCATGATCATTTTCAGCTCTTATTTTAATTATTTTATAGCTGTTCTGAATAAAAATGTGCCTGAGATGATCCCCTCAGCGCTGGCGTTTGATAACTTGGTGGATGTAAATGCTTAGCCAGTCAGTCTCTAGGCTTATGAATATGGTGAGAAGAGCTCAAATTATCGCTCAAAGCAAGTTAACTAACTCTGATTTTATTAATTCATGTCTATTAGCATAATAATGTGTTCTACGGTGCGACCGTTGGGGGCGAGCACAGTTATTTACTTTCAATATCCTTTATACAGATTTTACTTGCACAGCCTATCCTCAGTCGAACAGAATAACAAGTCAATTCCCACTTCCCAGGCATTGGGATAGAGATTCTGAATTTTCGGAAGTTTCATACAAAATCCGAAATACCTGAGCCGTTTAGGTGATGGAAGTATGACGTCAAATAAAAAGTCCTGTTGACTCTTCACTGCAAAAGATTATTGGGAGTTTGGAATTCTTTCACACTGAGAGATTAAAATTTCTTGGAAGGACGTGAAGATTTTAACCCAAATTTCCTTTGTTAATGCACATTATAGTATATTGAGCTCGCTACACGTTGCTCGCTGCACTCGCTATTAAAAAAATTATTGCAACTTTGCCAAGGAAACAAAATTTAAAGGTTTATATTCTTAACACGCCTAAATTCCTTATTCAAATAATTAATAACAATGCATTCTGACAGGTAATGTAAACATGAAAATTGCACAGACATGCTTAATTACTTTACATCAAATAGCAATCATCTAATATGAAGTATACATGCATTTTACAGGAATCCAGGTGCTCATAAGGACAAGAAGTGTATGAAAAGAAAAACATAAAGGTAAGATTTCTGAAGTGAATTATTTTCTAAATCAATAAAATCACATGAATTGAAATTATCTTTTTCAGTGTTAGTCAGGCATTGAGCTTGAGCTCAAACCCTGAACCATTTTAAGGCCTATGTGAGTTTTTTGATCAGTGCCTGATGTTTTCTGTCATCTATAAACTTTTCACAGTTATACATTCATCAGAATTAATCCTAATTTGAACAAAAAATTGCAAGATAGTGAATTAATTCATATTCCATAGTAAACTGATTTGCCAGGTAAAAAAAAATCAATTGTTTTGTATAGCTTTTGTTTATTGTTTGTCATATATTTTTATGGATATCAATATTGATGCATCTTAATGGTCATCTTTTTCTTTCAGAAGCCGTGTAAGGATCGAAAGTTTGAAGTGTCTGTTGGAATTATCAACATGGAACTTTCTGAGCCTTCGTACTGAAAGTGAATCCGTTCGTGACACCAATTAACTGTCAACCTTCTAACATAACCATTTACTAATTTCATAGAATATCAGTGAGGAAGTGCATGATTCTCTAGCAAACATATCAGAAGTTTTGGATCTTCATTAATTGGGATCTTTGGAACGTACGTTGGGGGGAAATATCATCTGTTGATATTATGGGATCATTGTATCAATATAGTTGTGTAGTACATATTTTTTGCATGCAATACATGTGTTTGTCACTCTAGTCAATAACTTTGTACCAGTACATAATCATGATAAGCCACTGGCAGTTCATTGTAAATGTATACTTTGTTGAGATCTCAATGACTATTCCAATTCCATAGCCAATTTCATTTATTAAAACTTACTTTTTATTTTAGAAAATGCAGACTGGAGTTTACTAAATTCATGTATATAATAACATGATTATCGTTAATTTAACCAAGGTGACTGATTCTCTGGTAATCATATTTTCTCTGTAAATAACCTTTAATGTAAAATACTTTCCGTGAGAAAATTTTATGAAAGTGCAGTGCTTATATTGTACATCTGAGAGTTATATCAAATGCAATATTTGTCTCAAAAAACATTGTAAATTTTTTTTTTTTATTTTGAAAATATAGATTTTATCTATGCAACATAGTGATGTTATCAATTTTTTTGTAATTATTTGGCACTAATTATTTCAGTTTTCTTTGTACATGTATTTGAAATTTGGAATCCTGGAATTCCATGGATTTCCATGGATTTCCATGGAATTCCTTAGATTTACAAATATCCTGGAATTCCACGGATTTCCTCCGCAAATTTCTATTCTGGCATTGTTCCGCTCTTTTCCAGGCTAGATTCAAAATTCCAAATAATTCCGAAAAAAGTTCCGTCCCAATACTCCGCAGAATTCTAAAGAATTCCGCGGAACAAAAATTCCATGGAATTCCATGGAATATGCTTTGGAATTCCATGGAAGTTGCGGAAAATCTACATTAGGGTAGTGTAATGAGTGTATGACTGGTCAGTTTATTTTTCGATTCCCTATTTTTCGTTGTGAACCTTTTAAGTGAAGATTTTATTTGAAAGCAGAAAATTTATTGATTCCTTTGAAAGCAGATAATTTATTTATTTTGTAATCAGAAAAATGAGTGAAAATTGCATATTTCATCATGCATTTACGAAAACTCTATCATTTTTAACGTACTAAATTGCCGACGGATTTCCCTGATAAATGGTTTTTCGATCATGACAAGAAGCACACGGCGGGTGTGACCGGCCTGCAGAGGATGCTCACTCCTCCATGGCACCTGATCCCACCTCTGATGTTTATAGGTCCTTGTTTGCTCTGCTTTAAAGTTAATATTGTGTAATGGACGATTTAGCTTTAGCTTGGACCTTAAAATAACTTCATTATTTTGTTCAATTATAAAAACAATTCTGCACTTAGTTAGTTTTATTTACATATAATCAAGCAATAATCAAGCAATAATGGAACAAAAAACAGTAGCCTATAGGAAGTCCATTAATTATTTCATATAGTCATACAGTTGTATAATCATATCATCATTCTTTTATGAGCAACTGACATGTTGTTTTATGAATGCAAACAAGACTTTTTGAGAAGGTTGTGGGTATAGTTTTGATTTAATTTAAATTAATTGTGGACACTATATATATACAGGGTGTTTCACAATATATGTCACACATCTAAAGACAGATAGATAAATAACAACAAAAGCTACACACACATTTTATATATCATTTAATTGGCATATTTTCAAAATTATTTTTTTTAATCAGAAGTATCCAAAATTCACCACCTCAGTTACTATGGCAACAAATCCTGAAATGTTATTCTCGTAGTGTTTTCCCAACATTGTCCCAAATAACTTAAGAGACTAACGTTTATAAAATTCTGATCACTGTTTTGTAAGTTTCCCAAGATTTCTGAGACTTTTCTTGTTTTATATCTGGCTTTTTAGACCCCCAAAGTTCGTATCTATTCTTATTTAAAGTTGCATTTAAATAAATGTTTCGTTTCAGAAATACCGATATGTATTAAACGGTGTCCACTTTATTCACTCTTCCTTTCAGTCAATCTTGCAAATTTTTACCCTGACTCTGAATGTCATTTGACTTTGATCGTTGAAATCTTGTATGCAGACATACTTAACTCAAATTTAAGATTTCGAAATTCTCTTGATACACTTACTAGCGTTGTTACAACCCATTTTCCGGAACTCAAATCTGACTTTCATGACGTTTTCTCAATGATTGACTTCACTCTGATATCGTTCTCATCTCTTTTTGATATTTTGGGGGTAGGGTAGGGTTGGGTGAAGAGGAGACAGGGTTTAACTGTCTTTCATCTTTACATTAATATAATTTAATTTAAACCCTCTAATTATTCTTAATCGAAGAAAAGAAGACAGTAATTTCTGGTTAAGTTATTTTTTTATCACCACCCCCTGTAAAATATATAAAATATCGTAAACGGTTCTTATAATAAAAAATTACAACAAATTTCTGCTGCAAGTTCTACGCAATTTTGAGAATAGCTGAAATATGACATCACTGATAATATCATCAGTTACTTCCTGGTTTATTATAATTTTCACGTTATGGTGAAACATAATAATTCTAGATCAATATGCTTAACTATAGTGCTTTGGTTTTTTTGTATCATGTTCGATATTCAGATTATTCCCATTTAGATGTGTGACAAATATTGTGAAACACCCTGTATATATATATATATATATATATATATATATATATATATATATATATATATATATATATATATATATATATATATATATATATATATATATATATATTTACGAGAAGCCATAATTGGGAGACTAACTCATGTTAATGAAAATTTTCTTTAAGAAACCATTGTTATTTAATTGAATTCATTTGGAAAAAAAATATGTTTTTAGAATTTAAAAGCAGTAAAATATATTTAATATGTTAAACCAACACAAGCGCGGTGGTTTCTTCGATCTGTTGGATCTGCGGCAAACGCTAATTATGAAATGCTCCTAATTTGGTCTAAATTTCTTAATTTCTTAAGAGATTACGAAAGATGAGTTTATCCTAAAAAAATTAAAGTGATAGTTTTTTTTAAAAAATTGTTTGCAATTGTATACTTATAAAATCTTAAGCTTACAATATGCATTTTGATCACATTTACTATATCTAGCCTAACTTTCCTATCTAAAGTATATCACGCTTTATTTATATCCACAAATTATAATACTTGCATTGATAAAAAGAAGACTAAAGTAAAATTAACATATCTTTTTGCGATAACGCCTAATAATTAGAAATAAAATTCAGTTGTCTAAGACATAAAATATATTAATTTTACAACTAAATCCACACACACACGGGCTTCTAAGTTATGTCAGTTGAGGAGCTGACACTCAGATTTAATAACGCCGGGAAAAAAACAAAACAAAACAAACAAATTTAATCTTAATAATCTGCGCATATTGTAAAGGAAAATCAGAGGCATAAAGTTGATTAGAAATTTAAAATGCACAAGAAAAACCTTTGTGTACGAGTTGACTCCTCAATTTTTATACACATAGGAAAGCTATACCTTATATCACGTAGGAAAACCTTTGTACGAATGACAATAGTTTGTGTACGAGTTGACTTCTGATTTTTGTGTACGAGTTGACTTTTTGTGTACGACTCGGTTTGTGTACGACTCGGTGTGTGTACGAGTTGACTGTAAATTAACGTATCGCGAAGCCACGCCTACCGACATGAAGAACGATAACTCGATGATGCTCCGACAGCATCAACAATGGCAGCCTCCAGCGAAGCCGGCGACTTGCCTGATATCCCAGACGATTTTTCAGCGAAGTACTTGCCGTATGATCAAACCTTACGGCAAAAACAAAGGGCTAATGCATTTAATAAAAGCTCCTACCTAATTCATTCATTAAAGTTATATAAAAATTTAGATAAAACCATCTGTTTAACTGGTAAGATCTACAGGAGCATGAGGAAATCCGATCCTCCTCACATGGTAAACCTGGACATCGACACAGAAAAGAAACAGGTCATAGAGGCACACTGCAATTGTAAAGCAGGGTAATATAATTATTTTATGACTGACCATTATTTTCACATTTAACCCAATCTTATCTTTAGCTCTATCTAATATGAACTGCCCAGGGATGACTCATTAAATACTCTTAAAATGTAGGTCCAGTGGCAAGTGTGCACATGTGCTTGCACTGATAATGATGATTGAGTCCTGGAAAATAAATGGATATAAAGAAATACCAGCTGAACCATCATCAACTAGTCTACCACAGCAGTGGGACAAACCCAGAGGACCAAAAGTTTTACCTGAGCCTGTGTCTCAGATGATTATCTCAAGACCAGGGAATGTCAACAGAAAAAGAAAGCCTGTTTTGGCAAAATATAATGACAATAGGTACACATCAAATGTTATTTATTCATGATTTTTTTTTTTAAATTATAAAACAAAGCAAAAAGCTTTTTTTCATTACACACATTTACATAATACAAAAAAAAATACCCAAACATTAATATTAAAATTTTTTCCATAGAAAAATACAGGTAGAAGACGATGACATTCTTTTATTAAAGAAACAAGTGTCATCTCCTATCTCCTATCTTGTCACAACACCAAGTTCATGTTCCATGGTTGATGCTGGTCCTTCACAACAACCCCTTGGATCTGGGCTATCTTATCACGTATGTACATAAATAATGCACAGTGACTTTAGTAATATTTACATCCATTGAATTTTTTCAAATTACATAAAAAAATACATAACAAGTCACATTTAACTAACCATAATATACCATATTAGTCCTGAATTAAAAAAGGCATAAAATTTGTCAAAAAACAGCATACAAACCAAATCTGATTGATTGAACTGAATAAACTAAGGTCTACTCTTTTATCTAAAATTTTAAATTTTTTCACTCTGGCTATAGCTCTTTCTACATGAACTCGATGAATAGCAACTTTCTCTGTCATATTTACATCTGATGGTTTCATCTGACCAGAAGCAGGAGCAAAAGGTGGAATATTAAACTGTAAACCCAATTTTTCTATATCTTTTTCAATTCTAAACCCTTTATCAGCCATTACTCCATCCCCCTCATTGATTTTACCTGCAGTTTTCAAATCTTTCAGTACATTTAGAAATCCACTTTGAATTGTTATATCATTATCTGACACAGAACCAGAAAATAACATTGAAGCGAAAATGATTGATCCTCTAGGATCAATACCAACAAGCCCTTTCAATGTCGTACTAGATTTATAATCTGAATAACACTGGCTTTGCTTACTTAAAGAACTAGGTCTCTGAATTTTCACCTCAGTGCCATCAATAATTACAAGTGTATTTGGAAATTCTTCTTTAAATTTTGGGGGCATATTTTGAATGATAACTTCCCTGTTTGGCCAAATGGGTACAGAACCGAAACGGTAAAACATGAAATTTATCCAATTAGTAAAGACAGTGCTACAGTCCTGAGGTGAAATTCCAAAGAGTCGTGATATATGTTTAAAGTCAAAGTTTTGTCTTAATTTTATTAGAACCAGTAAAAATTGATCTTTAAGTGGAAGATTTTTCAAGCTACTAACAGTTTTTGAATATTGAAATGGTTCATCAACAGGGCATAAAAATGCAAAAATAACATTAAAAACCTGAGCAGAAAAACCAGTATAATACTTGAATTCATCTGTTTTGTTATTGCATTTGAGATTATGACATCTTATATGTGACTGACTCTGCAACTTTTCTTCAAGATCTCTATTCTTTCGCATAAGGTCATCTTTATCATGTAAGAGAAAAGCAACTTTCTCCTCTAGCTTTCTATTCTCTGCGGCAAGTGCCAAAAATTCCAAACTGTTGGTGTCTGAAAATAGAAAAGAAAAAGTATGAAGTATATTTTCAAGCAATATATTTATTTACAGGCACCTTTAATCAAACCCCTATTTGAACCTAGACCAGAGGGGGCAGATGTCTGTGGAAACACTGAATTTCCAAAGCCATATTCCATCTTAAATTATGACACTGTCAGAAGCAGTGATCATTGGAAAGACCAAATGATTTCCCAAGAAAGAGCGATGGAAATTGAAAAGGAAACAAGAGGACAAACGACAAGTCCAGCATGGTTTACCCAGAGAAAGGGAAGGATAACAGCATCAAATTTTGGACTGATTATGAATAGGAAAAAAGAAATAACTGATGCATTTCTAAAAAACACCTTTGATAAAAAATCCTTTACTTCAGCTCCAACTTCATATGGACAAGCAAATGAGAAAACAGCTAAACAAATGTATATAAAAAGCTCAGGGAATCATATACATGATATTGGACTGGTCATAAATCCACTTTTCCCTTTTTTGGGTGCAACACCAGATGCAAAGTTTTGTGAGAATTCCATAACTGGTATTGTTGAAATCAAATGCCCATATTCAGTGAGAGATATGAGCATGGATGAGGCTTGTGAAAAGCAAGATTTTTTTCTTGAAAAATCAGGCTCAAAGTACACCCTCAAAAGAAATCATTGTCATTGGTATCAAGTGCAAGGTCAACTTATGATAACTGGTGCTCCATTCTGTGACTTTATTACTTTTACAAGACAAGAATTAAATATTGAACGTATCCATCCATGTATAGATACAATGAATATGTTGTTGAAGAAAATGAGTGATGTTTATGTCAATTATGTAAAACCTTACTTCGAATCAAAGAATCAAGATTAATATTGTTACCTTGAAATCCAACAGTATTTTGCTGGGTATCACTGGCACAGGTAGCTGTTTCCATGTCTACATTTACATCATTTTCAGACGGAGTGTACTCTGCATCCTCTTGGTGATTACCATCAGCTAAAACTCTGTGATAAAATTGAATTTAGATAATTTATTTAACTTACTCATGCATATCTGCTTGATCAAAATAATTACTACATGTATTTTGATATAGTTTTAATATTGTGTCTGTAGACTGATGAACTCATTAATTTTATATGAAATACAAAGTTAACATACCTGAACACTCTTGCTTTTTTCTCGGATTCTAGTGTGGTAATTGTATGTGATGCAATTAATCGTCGTTTTGGTGCTGGACGGCTTGGCTTTGTAGTATTATCATGGGGTAATGCTGATATAGGGTCTGGGAATTTTTCAGATGGTTCTCCATTAATGAAATGCTGTAAATTGTTATAAAATATTTATAGGGTATAATTGCTGATTGCACAGCATAACTGATCAAGGTAAATTTTGAAATGATAATTAGAATTATATTGATTTAAATATAATAGCTTTAAACAAATGCTTTTTACCAATGCTTTATAAGCTGTTTATACTGATTTACTCCTATAAAGGCTATAATATAATGAACTCTATAAATGTATTAATTTAAAGAATAGAAATATTTCAACAAATCAAGAAGATTGGTCATCCAAGCTGAGCTTTATAAATTACCTTGGTACACACATAAAAGTGTTTTGATTTATTTCTATCTCGAAGAACTTCCTCGTTCAGCTGATAGACTGGTCTGCCACACAAGCGTATCCACCGTTTACATTTCTCGAGATTAGTCGCAGGTTTGGGGAAAGGAATGAATTTAATCCCACCAGTTAATCTTTCAGGATATCTATTATCTGTATTGCAAGTTCCCCAGCTACACCTTTTCACCATTCTTTCTATACGTCAAGTTTATTCTCTATTGTGTGTTTACGTTGTTTGTCGGAGCATATGGCGGCGCATCAGATCGTAGCACCGGAGTGAATTGATGCAATTATTTCATTGGCTGATAAATAACTTTGATTGACTGCCCGCGATACGTTAATTGACCTGTCAGGGCCGAGGTGTCAACCAGCACGGGCCGAGGTGTCGTTGGGCCGAGTAGTCTGTCTACCCTCTGCCTTACATGTATGTTTCTTTTGTAAGGTTTTACTTTTAATACACGTACAGCTATAGTATGGTATAAGGGGAGTAATGTATACTATAGTACAGTGTATAATAATGATCCCAGAAGAAGTTTTAGAACACATTGTTTATTATGATTATTAATCGAATTTATTAAAGTAAGAAAAGCATTGTCATCCTTGATACATGATAATAAATAACAATAAATCTTGACTTTGTCATATGCACTTGGGGTATGGACCCCCCCCCCCCCTTTTCCATTTTTTTTCTTTTTAAATCAGGATTCAATTCATCTTTTTCCTCTTTTTCTATTCTAACATGCACTATATGTTATCAAAAATGTAACTCTTTTGTCTCTACAAGCTGTTTTTAAAAATGTCGTTTTCCACTGATACATATAAAGAGAGAAGGCTTGCAACTTTTTTCTAGTCATCCGCCTCACCTCGCTCGATTATTTATCTAAATCAGAATAAAACATGGGATATGCATGCATTAATAATTTTGTTATACATTCCTCTTCCTTTTCACATTTCACATTTCCACTTAAAGCGAATGAATAAGGCAGAAAACAGAAAATAAACGAAAATTATGCATTTTATGTAGAAATCAACAATCTCGTAATCCAATTCAAGTATTCATTCGCTTTGAAAAGTCTTGGTGACGTCATCCTTTGTTTCACGCAGTCCAGTATTATTTTGGAGTACAATATTAGATATAATATTGTGCTCCTGACAATAATATTGGACTATAGCTAGTACCCTCTTTGAAATATGAGATTGTAGAAACAAAAGAATGACGTCACAAAAATGTTTTAACTGTTGATGAAAATCGCTTAGGTAATAAATACAATAGGAGCAATAAAAAGATGATCCTGATGAAATATTTACTGTCTGCTAAATAGACGTTCATGTGTAATATATCTTGTAAGCTAAAAAGAATTGAGTTGTCATGAAATTACTGAAAAGGCCAAAAATTCATTTTAAAAAAAATTCTCTTGATAAGATCAGTTGAAAAAAGAAATATTTTCATCTCTTAATTGCAGACTACTTTGTGTTCTGGATAAAGTCTATACATACCTACTGTGGTTCAGACAAAAAAAAATGTTCAAAACCCATAGTTCTAATTGTTGCAACACATTGGAAAAAAGGAATCAGACAGTTTAAGGTGAGCTATTTTTTCCAAGTGAACTTTTCATTAGCTCACCTGTACCAAAGGCTCAAGTAAGATTTTTAGCTCTACTGGTCAGAGACCAGAAGAGCTTATGCGATAGTAATGCGTCCGTCCGTCTGTCTGTCCGTCTGTAAACAATTTTTCAAAATGCTACTCCTCCTACAGTTTTGGTCTAATTTCAATATAACTTGGCACACAAGTAGCCTACACTAAGATACATAATTCTGTGTATCGGTTTCTGATTTCTATGAACGCTGTTGTCGTGGATACTAAAAATAGAAATTTCTGTGAAATTCATTCAAAATGCTACTCCTCCTACAGTTTTGGTCTGATTTCAGTATAACTTGGCACACAAGCAGACATAAACTAAGATACATAATTCTGTATTTCGGTTTTTCATTTCGATGATTGGTGTTGCCGTGGGTACTAAAAATAGAAATTTCTGTAAAATTGTTTCAAAATGCTACTCCTCCTACAGTTTTGGTCTAATTTCAATATAACTTGGCACTTAAGTAGACTACACTAAGATACATAATTCTGTGCATCGGTTTTTAATTTCGATGAACGGTATTACCGTGGTTACTAAAAAATAGAAATTTCTGTGAAATTCTTTCAAAATGCTACTCCTCCTACAGTTTTGGTCTGATTTCAGTGTAACTTGGCACAGAAGTAGACTACACTAAGAACATAAAGAGACTTTATCAACGATCATTATTCTATTTAATGTTGTTTATAAAGTTTCAAATCCCAGCTGCTTAAGTATTTTCGCTTCCTTTGCTATAAGTTTAAACCAGTAGAGCTTCAGTCTCGACAGAGACTTCTGGTTTATCAAAATTTGTCCGTTGTCGTTGTGGTCGTCGTTGTTATTTCACATTTTCGAATTATTTTTAATATTTTTTACTCAAGAATAGCAAAGGCATGAATGATCCCGCATCCCGAGGTAGTGTAGATTCAGGTTTGTTCAAATCATGACCCCTGGGATTAGGGTGGGACCACAATGGTTGATCAGAGTTTTACATAGAAATATACAGGCGAATTCTGTAACAAGAGGCCCATGGGCCACATCGCTCACCTGAGCACCTTTGGTCGGCCATTGTGGCCCCGCCCTACCCCTCGGGGTCATGATTTGAACAAACTTGAATTTAAATTACCTGAGGATGCTTCCCTATAAATATGATCAATCATGGCTTGAGAAGAAGATTTTTAAAGAATTTTCTTATATATTTCTATGTAAAACTTTGATCAGCCTTTTTGGCCCCGATTTACCCCAGGGGTTAATTTTTTTAAAAAATTGAATCTACACAACCTGAGCATGCTTCCATATAAATATGATCAATTATGGCTTGGCTGTTCATGAGAAGAAGTTTTTTTTAAAGAATTTTCCTATATATTTCTATGTAAAACTTTGGTCGGCCATTTTGGCCCCGCTCTACCCCCGGCTGTCATGATTTGAACAAACTTGAATCTACACTACCTGAACATGCTTCCATGTAAATATGATCAATCATGGCTTGGCTATTCTTGAGAAGAAGACTTTTAAAGAATTTTCCTATATATTTCTATGTAAAACTTTGGTCGGCCATTTATGCCCCGCCCTACCCCAGGGGGTCATGATTTGAACAAACTTGCATCTACACTACCTGAGGATGTTTCCCCATAAGTTTCATCTTTCCTAGCACAGTGGTTCTTGAGAAGATGATTTTTAAAGAATACCACCAAATTTTCATTAATTCCCAATTATCCCCCCTTGAATGAGGGCGTGGCCCTTCATTTGAACAAACTTGAATCCCCTTCACCCAAGGATGTTTTGTGGCAAGTTTGGTTGAAATTGGCCCAGGGGTTCTTGAGAAGAAGTCGAAAATGTGAAAAGTTTACAGACAGACAGACGGACAGACAGACGGACAGACAGACAGACAGACAGACGGACGCCAGACAAAATGTGATCAGAAAAGCTCACTTGAGCCTTCGGCTCAGGTGAGCTAAAAATCTTCTCAAGAATAACAAAGACAATATTTGAATGATCATATTTTTATGGAAGCATCCTCAGGTAGAGGACATTTAATTTTGTTCAAATCATGGCCCCTAGGGGTAGGTTGAGGCAAAAACAATCCAAGTTTTACATCGAAACATGTAGAAAAAATCTGTAAAATTCTTCTTTTCAAAAATAGCAAAGCCATGATTAGTCTTGTTCATATGGAAGCACTCTCAGGTAGTGTAGATTTCAGTTTGTTCAAGTCGTCCATGGGCGTATAGTGCGGGGCCACAGTGTAAGTTCAAGGGCAATAAAGCCATAGGTAGACAAAGAAATGTGCAAGCTCCCTTAGTTAGTGAAGATTCAAGTTTGTTCAAATCATACCCTCTCCCTTTGAAGGATTGGTTTGGACCACCATTTGGTTTAAAGTTTTCAATAATAAATTGATTTCTGATTTTTTCCTAGCCACATTGCTCAGGTGAGCGATGTAGCCCATGGGCCTCTTATTGCTACACCATTACCAACATGGAACATAATCCCACCTCTGATGTTATAGAGGTCCGTGTTTGCTCTGCTCCTGTTTTGTATTTTTTTATGGACTTTGATATTGAATGCTGTTCGTTATCTCCATATCCTTCATGTACTTATTTACGCGGGAATGCAAAGTTCTCACGAGTAAAAGTGATGAACAGTAATTGGAAAAATATCTTTTTTAATACAGGATACGAATGAACTGGTTGAGAGCTTGTGCCATCAATTTCCAAAGACATCCAATTTATCACAGTACATCAAAGACGATAACGTTTATTGTGTAGATTTTACGCTACCTCTACATGATTTAGAAACTTGCTTCTTCAAAATAGCTTCCAATCAACGATGGCGGGAAAGCATTCCAAAAGAATGGTCTTTCTTGGGATTAGAAATTAACCAGAAAAAACATTTAAAGCGGATCTTAAAAATTTCAGAAATAACAACAGAAGTACCAGAGATTACTACTGAAGAACAGGATGATTCTGAGGAAGCTGAAAAAAGAAGACAGGATATGCTGCGGTATTATCATGATGCCGGAAAAACTTTATATTTCAATGAAAATGGTCTGAATGAGGATGTAATTATTGACATACAATGGTTTATTGACGCCTTCAAACATATCATCACAGACAAACTACATTCAAAAGGTTTGCCTGTAGCCCAGGGGGACTGGGATGAATATTACAAGACTGGTAATTTAGGAGATCAGCTTCTGAAAGAGATTTGGAATCATAAAGATGAAGAATTATTTGAAAAGATCAAGGAAAAAGACAAAAATTATCACATTAGAGGTGAATCATATGAGGAAGATGAACGATTTCTGCAATTTCATAGGAAATCACTTCTCGGTTTTATGCAAAGACTTGGTTTACTGGCCCTTGGTACAAATTCTCACTATGTTCCATGTATGAACAGGAAAGAAGTGGAGTGTAATCTTTCAAATCTGATTTACAATTCGCACAGTAAATCGACAGTCCTTATCTATCGATTTGATTTTTTACCATTTTTCTTGTTTTATCGCCTTATTGTCCATTGCATGCAAGAAGATGATTGGAATGTACTACAAAATCAGGGCATTTCTTGCCTCTACAAAAATGCTGCTTTGTTTTCTTGTATGGAAAACACATTTCTTTTATCCGTCACAGAAGAGTCTATACAGCTACAAGTATTTTGTCTGATAGAAGGATGTGTTTTAGAAAGGGCAAAAACGTGCAAGATTCAAGAAAGAATTGAAGACCTGTTAAATAATCTAGCGGGAACGTTTCATAGAAAAATAAAATATGTAAGAGGCTTCCGATGTCGAGTAGACGAAGAAAAAATGATTGCTGTTGATATCGCAGGACATTTCTTACCAGAAAAAAATTACATTCAAAAAGAAGACTGTAAAATGATGTGCCCTTTACATACGATTTCAGATCAGCATGTCATTGATACAGCTGAATTTACTAGATATTGGAAAATGGAAAGAGAAACTGATTTCAAACAATGAAGAGATTTTTTATTTATTTTTGAATTGCTTTATGACTTATAAATTTTAATAAACGTTTACGTCAATTGTACTGACAACTCATTTCAGCTATTGGACTCGTATTTTTGTAAAAGAAATGATTATATGGCAATATTCCTTATCTCTTTGTTCGTCTTTGTGTCTGCTTCTCAAAATTCCTGACTTCTAAATAACATCCAGTACACATCTTTACAAATGTTGGCACATACTATTAGCATCCTTACGTAAAGGGCAATAAAAGGAAACCATATCTAAGACTGGAAGATGTAATGATTTTTTTTTTTATTTTCTAAAACTTCCTTCTTAATTACTGCTGCACTAAAAATACAAATTTCAAATACATGTATGTGTCCATGCACCTTTAAGTTACGCATGTACAAAAACTTTTTATTGATGTCAGCTTTCAATTTTCAGATTTACCCACACATTTGTGATAAATTATTAATATATTGTACAAACAATATTAAACAATGTCAACCGTCGATCATTAGATGATATATTAGAAGGTTTATGAGTGTATATACATAGATCATGTAGATGTATACATGTAAAAAAAAAAATAGATAAAAAACTGAACTCGAATAATATTTTTATTATTTTTTTTTTATATTTCCACATTTAAAGATATCATCCAGGTGGCCAGTTCATCTGTCTGCCTCCAATTACATGTATGTGAAGATGATGTTATGACTGGGCCCCATCTGGTCCATCGTTAATTACTGAGGGAAAGAGAGAACTTAGAAAATTTTGAGAAACTAAATGCTTGACATTGACGAATATTTGACAAGACAAACCTATACAATTGCTTAAACAAATTCTTCGTATCCATATGTTGTCAATGTCGTGATTAAATTTAAATGCATTATTTCTGTATTTACATGTTTTATACCCAGCTTAGGTTTACCATCTTTGTAATACATGTACTTCTACATTTGTTACTTTACCTAGTCTGTATCCTTTCGATAGATTCTCCTGTTCTGCAACTTTCTTAGCAGTCAGTAAAAGGTGTCCTAAAAGCTGAAAAAAGAAATTTCAATCAGACGAAATATATTTAAAAATCAACATTTGTGTAATTACATGAAGACAGAACCTTTAAGTTTGGCCTATTTTCCAAACATTTAAACTTTGAATAAGAAGAGAAATGTCTTTCATGTTACAAATATGCATTACCTGTGGTAAGACCTTTTCAAACATACTATGATTTTTTACCCTATGACGTTGACCTTGAAATTCAACCTACTTTTCAAAAACTGTAACCAACAGTGTATTTTAAAAGATGTATTACCTGTTTCACGTCCTTTCTCAATACACAATGATTTTTTTTACATTAAGATGTTGACCTAAAATTTTGATCTTCTTAATAAAATGGGGGGTTGATCTTCTTAATAAAATGGTTTGTCGTAAAAGGCGACTAAATGGGGCGGTCCTTCGGATGAGACCATATAAACCGAGGCCCCGTGTCACAGCAGGTGTGGCACGATAAAGATCCCTCTCTGCTCAATGGCCCTGAGTGTCGAGCATAGACCCAAATTTGCAGCCCTGCACCGGCAATGGTGACGTCCCCATATCAGTGAAATATCCTGGAGAAGGACGTTAAACAGTATACAATCAATCAATCAATCTTAATAAAATGGTTATCTCTCCTTATAACTTTTGAAAGAGAAGAAATAATTATGGTTTTTATATTTGACAAGAGCATTGTCTGTAACAAGATGTTCCAAGGCATGCAATGATTTTGACCCCTTGTTCTTAAACTTCATGTTTGACCTAAAATTTATATCTTTCCAAAAAGTTTCATTTTGGAGACAATTTGGAGTAATTTTGCATGACATATGAAGAGACTAATGTGTTTGACACAATATACCATAAACAGGCAAATTCAAGGAATTGTGTCCCCTCCCCCTTCCCCTGTCTTTCTGTCATTTATATAACATTGTGTCAAACATGAAGGCCCTATCGTACATGTTCGTCAATCAGAAGTTATCATGTGAAAGTTAAGGTCAAGGGGTCAAAAGTAATAGTATGTTCGGAAATATGTTGTCACAGGTAATATACATGTCAAAAAAATTAAAAAGTTCCATCTCTTCTCAATAAAAAGTTACAAGGAAAAATTAACATTTTTGGAAAGGAGGTAAAACTTCAAAGTCAAAGTCCCAAGATAAAAATCTATAATATATTAATAATGGTCTGTCACAGGCAATACACATTTTTGATATGAAAGCCCTATCACTTCTCATTCACGGAGGGTGTGGCCGGTCAACAGGGGATGCGAACTCCTCTATGGCACCTGATCCCATCTCTGATGTTTTGGAGGTCTGTGTTTGCTCTGTTACTATTGAGTATTGTTTATGGACTTTAAATCTTGGATACTGTTAGTTATCTCCATATGTTTCATGAAAGCCTTATCTCTTAAAAATGACTTCACATTCGAAAGATATGACCAAGGTTAAATTTTCAAAATACATTAAATTTGAAGGTCAAGGTAAAATATCATAGTGTATTTAGAAGGGTCATGTCACAGGTAATACAGATGATTAATATGATGAGCCTATATCTTCTTTAAACAAAACTTATGGCAATTCAAAATAATGTTTCAGTTTTCAAAAGTCCTCCAATCTTCAAGGCCAAGGTCACACGGTAAAAAATCAAAGTGTTTTAGAAAGATCTTGTCACAGGTAATATAAAAAGTTACATAATATGAAAGTCCTACTTCTTCTCATTCTAAAGATATGACCATGGTCAAATTTTTTGACGGATGGACAGACAGACAGATGAGATTAAATATCCCCTCACTTTCAATAAGTGCATCCTATCTTCGAAGACATCAAAAGCATGGGACAATTATTCTTTAAAATTTGATTTGCTTCTTTCTTAGATCTTTGATCTAAAGAGTTGATTCAAGTTCATTGCACACCCTCTACCAACAAATTCCTCTATGTGAGAAGTATTTGCATGTAGTCTGAGCAGTAATTTACCAAGGGGAAAAAATACACAACAAAACAAGTATTTTATTTGCAGGACTTTGACCTTGAGTTCACTACACACATTCTTAGATTACCCACTGGCAATTTATGGCGAATAAATCTTATTTCTAACCTACATATTATACCTAGTTACTGTAGCATTGTAAAATGTAACCTGTATACTGGATCAGGATTGTGCATCAAATGACAAGTAAAATTCTATATATACGCACCATTCTTGTAAATGTATGTTCAAACATATATTGACTCATGAATAATCTAACTTGTAAGATAATCTAGAAACTAATATAAAATTGAGTCTTACATTGAGAAGACAAATGTATAGACAAACAAGAAGACATTGTCAATAAAGATCAACCTTTTTTTATCACTTTACAATAATAAAAAAACATACTGTAAAATTAATGTATTAAATTTGGTGTGTATTATATTTGGCAGAAACTAAGTTTTGAACAAGTAAGCAAAGATTTGACTTAGTGCATTCTTTAATTTTCTTATTTATGAGTATATGTGCAAGACATTTAGCATGTACTTGAATTAGAGGAAAGAACTTTCTATCTGGCAAAGGTACTAAAAAGAATAGGCAGCCAAATGAAATATGTTTACAAAAATACATGTAATGAACACATAACAAATTGTAACAGTAAATCACTTTTTTTATTCGTGAGCACTTTTCAAAAAATTATGCGGGCCAGTGTGCTTGCAAAAATTTATTTCTCATGTATAATAGTATTCCCTTAAGATTCATGAAAACTTTGTATCAAGAATTTGAGTATTTCACAAAAATATTATGTGTCACAAAAAATAAGTAATCTTCAGTAGATTCACAACTGTAAACAATAGGTTTTCTGACCTCTTTATCCTGTATGTGTACATCACTGATTCCTGGTATGGGAGACTTTGGTATCACTAAAAAGTGGACCGGGGCTTGTGGTGAAACATCTCGGAAAGCCAGGCACTATAAATAAAAAGTCAGGCACTAAAAATAGAAAGTCAGGCACTTAAACTTTAAAGCCAGGCACTGAAATAGAAATCAGGCACTAAAAATAGAATTACAGAAATAATCAGAACAAAAAACACTTAAAGGATCCCGAGTCAAGTTTTTGTGCCAGGGATCACTGGTGATCATTATTATGATTTATCAATTCAATACAATTCAATATCTGCTTATGCTACACAATCCAGGTAAATGTAAACTAAATAATTTTGGACATTCATGATCAAAAATTCTTAAATTATCAGACTTTTTTAACCTTTCTGTAAAATTCTTTCTACAAACCCATCTAATTCTTTAAATACAAGTAGTGCTGTTTTGACATGAAAACTCTGTGTAACTGATATGTCCAGAAATGAGAATGAATCTTTGAGCTGACTTGAGATAATTAAAGCTACAAAAGCAATTAACCCTTAATTCCGGATAACTGTGGCACTACTCTTTTGCAGGGCAAATTTATATTTCATTTGGCAAAGTTTAATTTTGTCGATAAATTATTAAAAAAACAAATAATATATCAATCAACTGCTTTAACTTCATATTTTTCCAAAATATATCATTCTGCCCATGAGTAGCACTGCAGTCGTCATGAAAGTGTCTATATCTAGATTAGCTGCAGATCTGTAGCTATCCGAAAAAAATATATTTTGATAGACCGGATAGCTACAGTGCCACTCATTTAAAAAACTGTTTATTTATTGCGCACAAAAAACTTTTTTGTGCACAATAAATATCCAGTTTTTTTAATGGGTGGCACTGTAGCTATCCGGTCTATCAATATATATTTTTAGCTCTTCTGAGCCAAAGGCTCAAAGAGCTAATGCTATGGCCATTTGTGCGGTGTGCGGTGTGCGTCGTGCGGTGTGCGTTAACTTTTAAGAATATGGGCCATAACTCAAGAACCCTTTGGCCAATCTGTGTCAAATTTGTCACAGGGTATCCTTGGCCCAAGGGCTACCATTTATATTAAAATAAGGGTTGGGACCCAAAAACAAGGGGAGATAACCAGGAAAACAAAACAAAAAGTACTGGTTGCAAAAAAATCTTCTTCTCCAGAACCACAGGGCAGATTTTCACCAAACTTACATACAATGATCAGGATATGTTGAAGATTAAAAATTGTTCAAGGCATGACCCTGGGGCAAAGGGCGTGGTCTCAAGGTCACTTCAAAGTTGACCTAAATTTACAATTAATGAAAACGTTTATATTTTGCTTACTATTAGGACTAGGATCATCAAATCTTGTAAATTGATGCATCTCAGGACTTCACATCATGGTCACTCAAAAGTAGGTCACGGTGAACTACTTTTCAAATTTTGTAAGCATTTGTTTTGAAATTGATTTGAAGGCATATTACGGGCACTTTAAGGCCTATGATCATCAAACTTTGTCAGTTGATGCATCTTGGGTCCTTGAACAACGTCAACCTAAAAGTAGGTCACTGTGACCTACTTTTTGAACTTTATGACTAATTCTTTTTAAAACAATTAATCCAATTATTTCAGACACTGAGAGGTTTAGAATCATCAAATCTTGTAAATTGATGCATCTTGAGACCTTAAAACATTTTATGAAAAAGTAGGTCACTGCGACCTACTTTTTGTATTTTGCAGGCATTTGTTTTTTGAATTGTTTAAAAGGCTTATTTTGATTACCTTTAGACGTAGGATCATCAAACTTGGTCAGCAGATGCATCTTGTGACTTAAAAAAATTTAAACCAAAATATAGGTCACGATGACCTAGTTTCAACATTTTATGGTAATATTTTAGTATCTTAGGTATTTTTTGGCTTAGAATCATCAAACTTTGTGAGTTGATGCATCTTGGGTTTTCGGAGAGTAACGAACAAAAAGTAGGTCACGGTGACCTACATTTGACATTTTATGGCTTTATTTAAATATCTATGGTAATTATTGGCCTAGAATCATCAAACTTTATGAGTTGATTCGTCTTGAGTTTTCGGAGAGTGACAACCAAAAAGTAGGTCAAAGTGACCTACTTTTTACATTTTATGGCTTTATTTAAATATATTAGGTATTTTTTGGCTTAGAATCATCAAACTTTGTGAGATGATGCATCTTGGGTTTTCGGAGAGTGACGAAAAAAAGTAGGTCACGGTGACCTACTTTTGACATTTTATGGCTTTATTTAAATATCTCGGTAATTATTGGCTTAGAATCATCAAACTTTATGAGTTGATGCATCTTGGGTTTTCGGAGAGTGACAACCAAAAAGTAGGTCACAGTGACCTACTTTTTACATTTTATAACTTTATTTAAGTATATTAGGTATTTATTGGCTTAGAATCATCAAACTTTGTGAGATGATGCTTCTTAGGTTTTCGGAGAGTGATGACCAAAAAGTAGGTCACAGTGATCTACTTTTAACATTTTATGGTTTTTTTAAGTATCTACAGTACTTATTGGCTCAGAATCATCAAACTTTGTGAGTTGATGCATCTTGGGTTTTCGGAGAATGATGTCCAAAAAGTAGGTCATGGTGACCTACTTTTGACATTTTATGGCTTTATTTAAATATCTATGGTAATTATTGGCTTAGAATCATCAAACTTTATGAGTTGATGCGTCTTGGGTTTTCAGAGAGTGACAACCAAAAAGTAGGTCAAAGTGACCTACTTTTTACATTTTATGGCTTTATTTTAATATATTAGGTATTTTTTGGCTTAGAATCATCAAACTTTGTGAGATGATGCATCTTGGGTTTTCGGAGAGCTACTTTTAACATTTTATTGTTTTTTTTAAGTGTCTACAGTACTTATTGGCTCTGAATCATCAAACTTTGTAAGTTGATGCATCTTGGGTTTTCGGAGAATGATGTCCTAAAAGTAGGTCATGGTGACCTATTTTTTTGACATTTTATGGCTTTATTTAAGTATCTATGGTAATAACTGGTTTAGAATTACTAAAATTTGTTTGTTGATGCATATTTGGTTGTTACAGAATGTATCTCGGGTTTTCAAAGAATGTAGACAAAAAAGTAGGTCACGGTGACCTACTTTTAAATATCTTAAATACTTATTGGCTTAGAATCTTCAATCTTTGTTTATTAATGCATTTTGAGTCCTCAGAAAACTTCAATCTTAATATAGGTTACTGTGATGTACTTATGGTTTTTATAGCTTTATTATTAAAAATATTTTCAGTCCTAATTGGCTAAGAATCATCAAACTTTGTCAGTTGATGCAACTTGGGTCTTAGGATACTCAGGGTTAGAGGCTTCAAATAGAAGTGATAGATTGTACAATTTATCAGAAGAGCGATTCAAGGCCCTTGGGCCTCTTGTTCCGGATAGCTACAGATCTGCAGCTATATCTAGATAAGGTTGCAAAAGATTTTTTTTCTGCAGTAACTTGAAATTTGTTTGAATGTATACCAAAGAACAAAAAGAAAATTAACAAACTATACAGACAGGCTGGAAGCATTTGATCACAAATTTTATGCTCACTTGATTAAATTGAGTTTATGATTCAAAGGAGAGAAAACAACAAAATAATATAAATGTACAGCAAATAAAATATTTATAAGTAACAAACCAGTTCATCTTCGTATATGATATCTGCTGGAATAGACTTATCAACAATCTTGGAGAAAATGGTTGGTTCCCCTGACCTCTTTGAACCCTGGGCCTTTTTCACCTCATCACACAAGAGAGTTCTACTTGTCATATAATTCTGTTGACAGAAAGAAGATATATATATGTAGCTCCTGTTTTCATTAATCTGTTATCTGCAAAAACAATTAATTAAATGATTAAAAAAAATAAAAGGTGGATGTTTCTGATTGTTTCATGAAAGCTCTAAACACTGTACACTAAAGAAAGAGGTTAGATTTATGCCCTAAGAAGTAAAATTATCAAAATTGTTATTTACAGTTAATCACACTATTTGTAAGAGCCAGCACAGCGAGCTAAATATACAAGAGTGTAAGAACAGATATAATTAGGAATGAAATCTGTACATACATGTACCTCAAGCAAATTTTTGTGTGAAACCTTCCCATAATCCCCTTGCTACCAGGATTCCTTTGATTATGTCGAATAAATAAATTACATTAAACATAAAAGACTCTCACTTTGTGGAAATCTTTTAAAAAAAGAAAATGCCTTTCTTTAAAAATTGCCCTAGGTCTATCAACATGACATTACGCTGTCTCTCCAACAAGCTCCATTACGCCATGTGATATATCACAGTCTTTATGTCACATGCAAATTGAACATTTGAAGTAGCAATCAATGTTTTTAAGTGTTATAATTAATAGTACAACTGCGCTCGCTAATCCAAGATTCCTCTGCATCTTAAAGTCTTAATCCTGCTTTTTATACAGAGTTTTGAGTCAGAGGAACCTCGGATTAATATGTTCACCCCAATGATCACAACGCAAAAGATATTAGATTAAGAAGTTTTCAGCATTTTAAATTAAGACCAAGAATAGGTAATTCAGTTCATTAACAACTGTGATTTCTGCTCAAAAATAGTCCATTGTCTTCGAACTTTTTTATTGTTTAAATAAGGGAGGTACTCCATGCTGTACTTGTATATGAATGAAAAAATCTTTATATACACACCTTTATGTAATATATTTTTTCTCGAAATTCAGAAAGCAGATTTTGTTAATATTTAGCAGGTCCAGTCCAAAGACTATTTCTACCTACGTAGCTATAAATAAATGTACCTCGGTATTTAAACCTACCCAAAGTAGCTATTTTTACCTACTTTATATAATATCTGCATTTTGCGACCAAAAGACTAAAAGGCACACCATGAAGAATACTATAATTTTTATTACAATCACACTAATGATAAACATGACCACATTTTGGCCAAAAAAATTATTACTTCCTAAATTGGCAATTTTACATAAGTTTCAGTAATCATTTTTTGGCCAATTTTTTGTCATATTCATCACCAGTGTGACTGTATCAAGAAATTTTGTGCTAACCATGTTGGGTCGTTCCTGCATTTGGCCACAAAATGCAAGTAAAGCAGAAAGTAAGTGAAAATAGCTACTTTGGGTAGCTTTAAATACCTAGATAGCTATTAATACCTACGTAGGTAGAAATAGTCTTTGGACTGGACCTGTTTTGAGCTTCCTGAAGAAATTATACCATTCTAAAAATACATGTATTTTTGTATCTAATAAAATCAATTGAAATTCTATCTAAACCAAAATAAATCTGGCGGTATTATATTTATAGTTTACAATTGAACAAGGTATTTTTTTCAATTCATAAACTGATAATCACTTCAGATAATGTTCAAATATTAAGGCCTACCTTTGACATATTTAATGTGTAACACTGTGCAGAATTTGTAAGGTAATTTACGGCTTTAAAAGATTTCTTCTTGTATCCACCAAGCGCCCTGGTGTGACTTAACTGTATTCTGAACAGGCAAGCTGAAAATTTTCTGAAACTACCCATGGTCCAGTTTATGCAGAGAAGGGTAAACCGAAAGTACGTTTATTTTCTAAAAACGAAAATTGGTATCCCGATCCCGATCAACCATGCAGCCGGAAAATCGAATGAATCATACAGTGGTGTATTTATCACTTTTACACTTAAAACGGATTTTGTCGATTTTCATTTATCAGTTTATTGCTTTTTACAGTTATTCATGCTAAGCTAAATTATTTTTAAGCATTTTTTTAATAATAGTCACTATATATATATAACTTACAAGAAATAGTTTCTTATTTGAAAAACGATTAGTATGCGTTTAGAAATACAGCCTGTACATTAGCATGATTAGGCCCTATACCCGAATTTCAGCATTGCAGATAAATAAAATTAAATTAACCACAAAGAATTATTTAATTTTATCATAATACATGTACATGTATTTCATTATGTAGTGGTTTTAGCCATGGATATAAAATTAGTCTAGGTAGCAGTCAGTCGGTAGCTATATAGAGCACCTGACAAAAGTGTGCGACTTCGATAATTCGCATCTTCCCAAGTCAAGAGTTTCTGATCCGCTCCGCTCCACATAAACTTATGTGGAGCGGAGCGGATCAGAAACTCTTGACTTGGGAAGATGGATAATTCGTGGCTCAGTGGTTATAACGGCTGTGTTGAAGCACACAGTTTTTTGCCAAGAGTGTTCGAATCATACTATTGTTTAAAAAAATGAGAAAAAAACACCTAACTTTTGTTGCAGCAGTTCCAGGTCCATCCTTACATTTTCTCCATTCCTGGTGCTGTTGACCATCCTTGGACTTGAAAATTATCCTGCATTACCTATGTTGATATTTCACTGCAGTTACATTTATCGGTGTTTTTATTACTGCACTGACCTGTATAATTTTTGTAAGTTTCTTTGGTATAATTTTTTCTTTCCTGCATCATTAGAACAAGAATATCAGTTTATTTTTGTCGCTACTGATTGCTATTTACCATACACCTGTCTACACTGGAGTCGACTACTGATTACACTGAACAGTGACAAAGTCAGGCCCTTTATATAAGGGGTCTGAGAGATGTCAAGCGTTTGATCGAAAATGGCTGTCATTTACAAATTATGTTTGGGTAACCAGTTTAATGTCAAATATCGTATTTAAGATACAAAATAGACATTCTAAAATACTTATAGTAAGACAGTTTTAACAAATAGAGGGATTATCCAGATCTTAAAGGTACGCTTAGTATCCATGATTTGTTTCTTCTCAGTGAACACATGCAAGAAAACAAAAGTTATATATCAAAAGAAAATTATAAGAAAACCTCACTTTTTTTACTCTTTGAAGCTTCATGAATTTTCCCTAATCATTGGAACCAGATTACAATATACCAATATTGAAAAGAATTGGAAGGAAGATTTTTTCCTCGTTATGACGCCTAGGTTGTCGATCATAAGAGAGTTTAAACTTTTGAATCGATCGATTTTTACCACGATCGTATTGAAACGAGACAATGAGAGAAATAGGGGAATTTAAATTGAACCCGGTAGTTGTAAAACAGTTTATGAAGTTTTTTTTATTTGTCAAGATCGTCTGAAAAATGTATTTTTTACATCCATAAGTTAGGTTCTGATAACGTTTTTCAAATACTTGATAACTTGGATTTGAAACTATATTAATGAGATTCGACATAGAATTGGATTTTATTACAACATAATTTTTTAACAAACTCGGAATAAATATATGTTCAAAAAGTTTCCATTCGCTTACCGTTATTGTGTTTATTTGTATTTCATGCTGTTTCAAAAGTCAACAAGGTAGGTTTTAAAATATTTAATTTTTTTTATTTGAAATTGCATACATTTATATATTTCACAGAAATTATAAATTCATTCATGTATACACATATGAACGGACAATCTTCAAATAAAAAAAAAGATCACGACTATATATACAATTTACGTGTAAAAAAATTAAATTATGTCTCGTTTTAAAATTGCAGGCCATAAACGAGCGAAAGTAAATAAAATTTCATTAACTGTTAAAACTATTTCTTGGACTACGTGTATGTTTTGAAGAAAGAAAGAATGTTGGAAATGGACTGAGATCTTTCTTTTTTAATTTCTTCTCATATGATAACATATATTTCGCTCACTTTTTTATTTGTGATATGCGGGGGTATAAATCATTTAACAAGTAAAAACCGTCTTATACAATGTATACATATTAATCCGATCCTTAATCATGTTAAAGTTGACCAATCAATTAAACTTCCTGGTTGTGAAATTTAACTGAATAGAGATAAAATGTATAATTACATTACTACATGTTTTAAATTTATTTAGTAAAGAAATATTGTGATCCAAAAGAGAAAACTTTAAAAAGTTAAATCATAACGGGTATTTGATTGTATTGAATGCACACATTGAGCAAACATTGATTTGTGTGCATGTTCAATAGGCACAAAGGGTTAAATAGACCCCTTACGTCACTTTTCTTTAGTATTGAGCACGACAAAAAAGTAAATGATCTGCTTTTAAAGTTCATGTGCTGTTTATCTAAACTATTTATTAACGCAAGACCGATAAAAAATGTTTCCAAAAGCAAGTCATATCAGTATATGGCATGACTGCTCGTATCTTTTTTTCTGTCCAATTTTATATTGCATGCAAAGTTACAACGCACTTTATAAATTGAATTTCTTTCTTCAAAGTGCGTGACTTAGAATATTATATAAAGTTATATCTATTTAAAGTGCGTTAATGTCGACCATATTGACACACCTTGAACGAATGGTCCACAATTTGGTCAAATTACAACAACTCTTAAATTAAAATAACTGCCCTAAGTGAAGAAATATTAATATAGAAAGCACAGAGAAATTCACTTTAGGAATTCTCACAACGCTGTCCTACACTACACGGTAATTGAGAATGGAAGTGAGATACAGTTATTTGGTCATTAGTTTTTAGAGAATTGTTACCAATACATGTTGTGATGACCGTGTAGTGTAGGACAGCGTTGTGAGAATTCCATCGGCATCGAAAGCAAGTTTTTTAACTTGCTTAGATAGCCGAGCGGTCTAACGCGCTGTTCCTGCACTGCTAGGAGACAGATTCCGTAAGTCGAGAGTTCAACTGCGGGCCGGGACGGAAGTGAGTATCCTTGTAAAAGTGAATTTCTCCGTGCTTTCTATATTAATAATTCTTCATTTAGGGCAGTTATATTAGTATAAGAGTTGTTGTAATTTGTGCTTAAAATATATAGAGCAAAACCATGATTTATTATATGCTTCCTCGGGTAGTTTTAATTTTAATTTATTCGAATCATGACGGGAAGGGGTGTAGGATGGGAGTGTGAGTTCATACTTAAAGAAAAAAAGCTTTAGTTAGTCAAAGAAAAGGTGCTCAGTCCTCAGGTGAGCGATGTTTGATATATACTTTCTTTATTCCATTTAGATAGCAATTGAAATATTTTTGCTCGCTTGTTCTATCAGATTTCAGCATTAGAGAAGGAGATTTACCGGTCACAAGATTTTTGCCAGACGAGTCATCGAAAGATAGAATGGTCATCAGTGGAATTCATTATCATAGCACCCGTGGTACAAAGCTTATCAGCATGACAGACTTTGCTGGACAAATTGCATACTACGCATGCCATCAGGTTTACTTATCAAGAAGAGCGTTTTATATCGTCGTTATTGATATGTCTAAAGACATTCGTGAAAAAGTTCGTAATCAGCACACTGATCGCAAAAGCTCAGTGGGTTCCTTGTTCCATTCCTGGACATACAAAGGTATTTTCAAGTAAACATATATGCAATTTTTCATGCTTTCATTTTACCTCCCGGCTTTTCATTTAATACAACCTTTACCGTCCCTGGTACATTGAATATAATTGTCGAATATATTGGTTATAAATAGTTCTAAAAATTGGACTGTGTTGACCTCTTAGATATAAGGAACTTTTAAACATGTTCCATTTATTTTTAATTTCTTTGTCCTTTGACATACATGTATCAGCAGCATATCTAATTGTAAAATATCGTACTTTACATTCAGATTAATCATATGAAGGGAAAAAACCCATGTTGGACATAATCTGAAATGTTAGAATATGAACAAAGTGTAATATCATAATGTATACGTTTACTTTGAACTAAAAAAAAATCCATTGATAAGAGGTACAAACAAACAAATGTACATGAAAAAACCTAAATAGTAGTTTCATTTTCCACTTTGAAATATTTAAGTCAACGACCATTTAGTTTTGCTATTAGCCACCCAAAATTACTCGGATCATTGCTTCAAATTCTACACAATGCTGATTTTTTCTATGGGCAAAATCAAAATGGTATTACAAGTTTTCTTTCATAGTATCTAGTGCTATATACCAAATAATTTCAGATTTGGGCCAATTAATATTAAATTAAGCCCGGATTTCAACTATTATTTTCACAATCCCATTATTGTTCCTCCATATTTAAAAAAAAGACCACTGATAGAAACAATAAATAAATCATATTATTTGACTTAAATTTTCTCTTGTTTTATTGGATAAAACGAATAATTATGGAGCCAATTGTCAATGTTTTCGTACATATTCTCTTGCAAATTTTTTGCCAGTTTCTTTCGTATCATCTATTGACTATATTTTTATTCAAAATGGAATATGAAAATTGTTAATGTTTTAACGGAGTAAGATAAAAAAAAATGCAGTGCCATCATTTTATTAGAAATAAGCAGCCATATATAATAAACATTCTTGGCTTTTCATTAAATTCAAGTTCGATATTATTTGACATACATGATTGTACACAATCTTAGAATCCAAATATGTTACTTTGCTAGCTTCACTTTATCCACAAAATGGCCCTGTACTTATATCAATTAATAAGCCATCAGTCGCTTTCCCATTCCATGTATCAAAATAAAGTAGATACTTGGTGCTTTCATTTTCTATAATAAAACTAGTTTTTTGCGAATCAAGATCTTTGAAAACAGGCTTTAAAAAATTGCAATGATCTTGAAATTTTGCAGAAAGCATGCGTATTTGACTTCTAACAGCAAAGAATTTAAATATGAACAAAGTCCACGATCCAAAAAAAAAAAAAAAAAAAAAAAAAAAAAAAAACTCATGTTTTTTTTTATCTTCAGGAACAGATTTTTCTTGATTATGTGTTTGCATATTTTGGATTAGTAGTTGTGCTCTATATGAAATATTGAAAAAAAAAACATATGCCTTAGGCCATTTTCAAAGGAATTTAAATGGTATGAGGAAAATGAGGCATTTTATGACGTCATAATACATTGACTAGATAGAAAATTTAAAGATACGGGGTCACTAACACTTCAAATGATAAATACTGCATCTGCAAGCTAAACTGAGTGGGTTTTCGGAAATCCTCAGGGACAAATAAGGCCCAAAGTGGCTCTTGCTCTTTGTCATGATGACTAAAAAGAGAATTTCGGTGAAATTCTTTAAAAAAAGCAACTCTTACTTAATTTTTTTTTTCCAAATAGCTATTGGAATTAAATTCGGGAAACTTTACCAAGGATCTATATTTCATTTATTGCTGATGCCATAGTTTTAATGTTCTACCTTTTTAAATTCATGATTGATTGATTGTTTATTGTTAAACGTCCCTCTCGAGAATATTATGGAGACGAAACCACTTGCCAGTGGAGAACTGCAAATTTTGTCCTTTACTTGGCAGTCAGGGCCTTTAAGCAGGAAGGGATCTGTTTTGTTCCAGTACCGACTACGACACTGGACCTCGGTTTATACGGTCTCATCTGAAGGGCCGGTCAGCACGTCCCACAGTGGAATCTTTTTTTAATTCAATAAAACCAATAGATTACAGTCTTCCCAGAGACATCTTGATATTATTTTTGATTTGTATTCTCTTTCAGTGTATTTACCTTTAGTTTTTTAATCTTCCTAGACTATTTTCATTTCTGGTTACAATCCATACAAGCATATTGTGATGAAGAAAGAGCACTATCTAACCAGGAAACCACAGGGGTAAAAGGCAGTTTTTATCCTGTTATCATTGTTGCTTCCCATGCAGACAAAGTGGTAAGATATCACAATACAAATTGTAGTTATTAATATTCATTGTATACAACACATACTGTATACAGGGTTATGTTCGCCCTTTCACAAATGCAAACAAATTTTTGAATGCAAGAAACAAAACAACTAAAATCTAAAAGCACAAAAATTAAGATGCATTATTATAGTTTATACCTTATTACAATTTGCATCGTTGTTGATTTTATCAAAGTATCATGTTTCAGTTGTGGACATTTTTGGGTTCTTCTTTTGAACATCCAATCGTGCTCTGTTGAAAATTTAAAGTTTCTTCTCACAAAAGAATGCATATATTTAAATTATTTGGTTAAATAGCTTTTATATTAAAGAATGAAAATTGTTGGAAAACGTGAAATATATTGTCTCTGAATTTTGGAGATCTGATGTTGACCGTTTTCATACGAAAGTTATTCAAGGAATATTTTGTTTAAGTTAAATAAGTTTGGATTCCTATTTTTACATATAGTCTGCTCACAGAGTAATACTGTGTAGTGAAATGTTCTATGCTGGTCCTAAACTATATATTAAATAAACTGTCATGAATTCAATCATCTAATATGAAAAATATATCAAATAAATCATGAAAATCCTTGAAAAAATATAACAAAATTAATTAAGCTTAAAAGTAACACTATTCTAATAATATCGAAAAATTAACTTCACAGACCCCCACTTTCTATTTCCTTTAAAGCTCACCTGAGCTAAAAGCTCAAGTGAGCTTTTCTGATCACATTTTGTCTGTAGTCCGTCTGTCTGTCTAGCTGTCCGTCTATCTGTCTGTCTCTCTGGCCGTCTGAATGTAAACTTTTCACATTTTCGACCTTTTCTCTAGAACCACTGGGCCAATTTTAAACAAACTTGCCACAAAGCATCCTTAGGTGAAGGGAGTCAAGTTTGCTCAAATGCAGGGCCAAGCCCTCTTCCAAAGGGCATCTTCCCAAGTCAAGAGTTTCTGATCCGCTCCGCTTCACAGAAAGCTTTGACCGAATAGGCTAACTTTGACGGGGTTTGCAGTCACGCAATCTAGTGAGATTACACATTTATAACTCTACTGACCTCTGCTATTATCCAATCAGAGTAAACGAATTCAACAGAGAATTCGAGATAATATTGGTAGTCGGTAATAAATTCGATATAACTCAACTAAAGAGCTGAGACAAACATTTAACTGGGCTATTTAATGATAAAGACGTTATCCTTGGGACTAAAACTGGGGTGTTTTTCTGTTTACGATTTAGTTTCAGTTTAAATAAAACAATGATTTTGATTGGTTCATGCCAACTTGCATGAGGCCAATCAGAGAGCATATTTCTAACCCCGTCAAACTAAGGCTATTCGGTCAAGGGTTTATGTGGAGCGGAGTGGATCAGAAACTCTTGACTTGGGAAGATGCCAAGGGGAGATTATTATGAATTAATGAAAATTTAATTGTATCTTTTGAAAAATCTTCTTCTCCAGCACCAGTGGCAAGGAAAGTTGAAACTCACGTGAAAGCATTTTCAGGTAGTGTAGATTCAAGTTTGTTCAAATCACGACCCCTAGGGGTAGTGCGGGGTCACACTAGCTAATCAAAGTTTTACATAGGAATTTACATGTATAGGAAAGATCTTTAAAAATCTTCTGCTCCAGAACCACTGGGCTACGAGAAATGAAACTCATGTGGAATCAACCTCAGGTAATGTAAATTCAAGTTTGTTCAAATCATGACCCCCAGGGTTAGGGTGGGGTCACAATGAGGACTCAAAGTTTTGCATTAGAATGTATAGGAACAAAATAGTCTCCAGAACAGAAAGCTTTGTTTAGTTAAATTGACATGTAATCATCTGCATTTAGTGAAGATTTAAATTAATTTAAATAATGTGTGTGTGGGGGGGGGGGGGTTGTTAGTGAGGGGTCGCAATGGGAGATCGAGTATTATGGTGGAAAAATATTTTAAAATCTTCTTTTTAAGTATGGCGAAATTATACATTTATGCTTTATTGATATAGTGACATTCTCAAGTAATAGAAAATTCAAATCCCCCTTACCCAACAAGTCAGCTCTTCAATACTTATATGGTGTTTTTTAACTAGCCCATGTGCTCAAGTGAGTGATTTGGCCCATTGGCCTCTTGTTTGAATATATTATATTATTTTAACCAATCTACTTAAATTCAGAAAAAAATCTCATACCTTTCAAGTGATATTTTGCTTTCTAACTTTTAAACTCCAGAAAATTTCATTTTAGGGGGCAGAAACTTAAACTAAATGACTTTGCGAAATAACTTAAATGAAGGATAAGAAGATAACGAACAGTATTTAATATCAAAGTTCATAAAAAATACAAGACAGGAACAGAACACGTTACTATTTAAAATGGAAAAAAGACTGTTTAATCAAATAACTCATTTGAATAAAAATATTAAAGAGAAACTCAAAAAATTAAATTAGGAGTTAAACAATATTATTGTGCAAAGAGGTCATATATATTTCTACGTGGTACGAAAAGAAGCGCACAGATTATCCTTTTTTGTTTTGATTTTTTATTATGCTTTTAGTATAGAATCTATAGATATACGTGACAAAAAATTCTCAATGCTTATGAGAACAGGAGCCAACCCCCCTAAACATGTGAAATTAAGATATGTCACTCGTCAGTTTTTTATATAAAAAAAGTTCAGGCATAACCTATACTTAAGAATTATTTATTATAGATTAATTTTTATGACATATTTAAAAACAATGTAAAAAGTCACAAAGATTTCCTGTGATGGAAGGATATGTATTTAGCAGAGAATTCTACAAATCTACTCATTTATTAAATTTCATATTCTGGAACTTTAGCTTCATATACTTTTACTAGAAGAATATTTTCCGTTATGATATGCTAAGAATATTAAGTATGGATCTCATTATATAATTCTAGAACACATTTTACACCTTCCCTCAACAATTTTGCCAAAACTTGAAAATATATAAAAGAAGACAAGATAAAATAAACACTATTTTTGCCTGAAAATCGTATATTTTGACAATATTTCGCATTTTACATTACTGTCAGACCACAACCTTTCCTTTCATTAATTTTAAATACTTGACTCGTGTGACTGATCAACAGTTAAGACAAAAAAAGTTTGATTCGAGAGAAAACATTTTTTTATTCCATAATAATTTAGCCATTTATTTGCAGTATTTGTTCAATGATGAATATTTTTAAAAACGTTTTACGTAATTCATTATTAAATTTATTGCCATTTTAACATCTGATAAAATCCAATAAAGATTAAAGTGATTAATAAAAGAGTTGAAATTAAAGTGCAAAAAGATCAACTTCATCGTACCAGATCTAAGTAAGATGCAAGACCCACTATTTTCTCTGCTTTTAAGTAATTCTTATGAATTCTTGACCAGAAAATACATCTAAAAAATTCTTGATGTTTCAAAATTTGCAAGTTACATGTACATACCTTAAGATCACAAAAAAATCTCGCACAGATAAAGATGTTTTCAGTGATACAGTATTGTAAAATCGCTTTTAATGCAAGATGATGTTTTTTTTTTTCAAATCTTATACATCATTAATAGCAGAAAAAAAAATCATACAATTTTTTTTTCAACAGAAATTTGTAGAAGGTTTGCAGAATATGTTCTATGAGGAGCTGGAAGAATGCTTATTTGATGAGAAGATTTTGAAGAATCTTTTATCACCAAACAGATACTATTTACAGGTTTTAAATAGTCGATTAATACCAATGTAGATCCTTTGTTTAGTGCGATTATTCATTAACTTTCCAGAGAATGTATTTTATTAATTATGTCGTGTTTTTACAGGTTTAATATACGTATATTTTACATCGAGATGCACCATTAAATCGTACTTTCGCAAGGGTTATACACTGCATAGATCTTAATCATTTTTTGAATATAGATAAAGGATATTATCCTTAACTGGAAAAGTGCTGCTGCATTCTTTAAATCGAGGGTGTGATTTCATAAGTACACAAAATATTTGGTAAAAGTCTAATATTTTTGACATTGGCCTATTTACTTGAAAATTTAACTATTAAAACGCGAATTCTATTCAAAGCAGCAGCACTTTTCAGAAACAACAAAGTATGAAGAAACAATTAAAAGCTTGAATTTTTAATTTCAACTAGGGTATGCCCTTGCGATATTGAAATTTGTTATTGACCTACATTCAGTACACGTACTATGCATTCATCACGTGACTGTCCATCGATGGGACTAAACTTCATACAGTACACAGTGGGTTATACTATGCTATTTCCATAGGTATTTAAGTTCTGTGATGATAAAACAGCTTAATTGAAATAAATTCAATTTAAAATAAAATCCCCCTTTTTGCAAATATATTTTCCGTTGATTTCTCATAGTAGGCCTTAACAGTGCTGCGCAAGTAAATTTTAGAACAATGTCTACACATTCACCTAACACATATTAAAAAAATAAAGATATATTGAAAGATTTTTAAAGAATTGATTTTTAAAAATATATATTGACCAACATCACAAGATTTATATAACTGGCCCAAACTGGCAGATGATGAAATAAGCAATTAAATGTTCTACTTTCCTATTTGTAAGCATAATGTGTCCAGTGGTAAGGAGCCTATTAGAATAGCATAAAAAAAGAATGTACAAATGTTAATAATTGCTTTATCAAAAAAATGTTTTATTTCCTTTTCCTTCGGGACTTTTTTATTCTCATGTTCATAACTAAACCTAAACATAAAAAAAAAATGCTGGCCTTATAATGAAGAAAGGGGCCTCTTTCAAAATAGATAATTTCAGGGCCGCTGGGTCAGGGGTACCAGGGAGGTACTTTGACTAAAAATAAATTAATGCTTTGAAATCTGCACTTTGATAAGCAATGGTGCCTTCTTCAAATGTGTGAATTTCATGGCTTTTGGATTAAAACACGAACCAAATACAATCGCTGGAAAGTTGTTACATGATACTCAGGTGACCTATAAGGCCCGTGGGCCTCTTGTTATGTGTTTCCGTAACTGCACTGCGCCGACGACCGATGACGTCATGAGTGTACTCAAGTAACTTCGGAAAAGTCACATAAAGGGGATTAGATGCAATTCACCCTTCCACGCTCCGCCCACCGATGGCAACGAAAGTCACTTGGTTACAGACTCCGACAACTAACGTAAAGAACATGGATGTGATATACAGAATCGCATGAGAAAAAAAAAAACATTAACGAGCTTGTTTGTTCACAAATTTTTACAGAAATGTTTGTCGAATGTCTCATTAGTTTAATTGAGGTTGTAAACACAAACTTTTAGCATGTTGAATTTGGAAGGAAGAGTTATTTTAACCGCTATATCCGTATGCAACCGAAGGTTAGTTTAACTGTCGCCGGACAGTTGCTAGATACATAGTAGATCTCAAACCTAAATAAATTAATTGACAATTATTGTCATTGTTCATTTATTGTGTTTTTTAGCATTTTATTCACCACACCACTTCCTCAAAAAATAGTTTTTGATTTGAACAAACTGATAATTTTTTTTATTTTATCATTTTTAATATTTGCATTAGAATGCTCTCTACACTGCTCACTAACAGTTCCGACTCTGTTAGGATGAATTATATCCTATGACGAAAATGAAATAGATATGCTAAAATTTCCAACTTCATACAATAAATTTTCTAAATGTCTAAGAATATTTTGCTTTGGTGGCAGTGTATAGAAGATCTTTAAATTAAAATCATAAACAGAAAACAAATTTTATTAAAAAATTCAGCAGCTGCTGTTTAACTTTTCACATAAAATTAAAGAAAAAATCTTTCTATGTCTGTATCTTAATACATTACTAAATAAACTTCCTGGGATTTTGTCATCTTTAGAATATAACTGAAGCTTTTCATTTAAAATTAAATTTTTGACTCATTTTTTTTCCCTCAGTTTATGGTTCTAGGCATATACTTTGTGATATACATTTCAGAGGTTCTTAAGGTATTACATGTATATTAAAATTACATTGAGAGAGACTGTTAATGATCAAAACATTCAGTGTACTCCATCTATTCTAAAACTAAAGGTGAAGCACAAACGTATGGGATTAACGAAAATATTTGCATACTGTTGAACAAACAAGTTACATTTAGTATTTCAAACTGCTAGGTTTAAAGGATTTCCTTTTCAGAATAGTCATGATGTCTTCATTAGCAGTGACACTCAAAGAGGAATCAAAATAATTCTGTTTCAGTCAATGATATTATACTTTCATGTAAGTGGAATATGATTTAAGTAACAAAAAATACCATTTCCCTCTGACCAATGAAATAACGCCCTCCAGCGTAGCAACAGTAAACATTGCTTGACGGATGATATTCCAAAAAGTATTTACATGCGCAGAATTTAGAAGTGCACAGTTTAGTGTTACATTTCTTCATATCAGACATTCAGTATATTATAATAAATACAGCTTGTAGTTGAGGGTAACATTGAATATATTCTCCCCTCAAAAGCCATGTTCAACCTCATCTACATCCCAGTTAACCATGGCTTTTCTTGGGGTGAATATGTTCAATGTTACCCTCAAGCACATGCTGTATTTGATAACATAATAGGGGTTAAATACAAAATAAGCAATGTAAAGATCCAATAAGTGCCGAAGAAATAAAGACAAGGTATGGGTATACATTGTACAGAAAACTTTATTGACTGTGGATTTCATAAGGCAGTAAAAATATATTTGTTTATGTCAAAGTATTTTTTTTATCTTCTATCATATTTCCCTAGGCAGGGACATACATGTTTAGAGCTAAATGTTGGAACATTTGTTTCTCATGGTAATGTATCGTCATGTCACTTTATAAGTCATTTACTTACATCAGTATGCAATACCAGATATATCAGATTTAAACAGTGACAGTAGTACACATTTTAAATTGTTATTCATCACATTTATGAACTTATCTTAACTGAAAAAATATTTAGCATATTGTGGATACCATACTATTACATAAATAAATATGTATTATGCTATCAGAATTCTTGAGGTAAATGCTTGGCCTGTTGTCAGCAACTGAACATAACATAACCATAAAGTCAACACAGGCATGTGATTAATCACTGATACACCAAACATTGAATCTACATCCATTAATCCAAAATTATACCTTAAGCTTAGCCTCATAAGTATTACCTCTTTTTACAATGCATTATGATCTGATGTCAAAAAATCTTTAAAATTTTCAATAATGTTTTGTCTTAGCATGAATAATACACAAACAATCCTGATGTATTTTTTGGTCTGCAGCGTGCTATTTTCTTAATGGCAAGGGGGTCTTGTTTTTCTCAAGCTGATGTGTGGCCATGGATTGTAGAAGATTTTTTAGTCTGTTCTGTAGACTGAAGATTCTCTCTGTAAATAATGCAGTTCTACATCTTGACTTGCACAGCTCATTTCGGTAAAATCTTTAAAAAGAAGAAAAAGTGAGTTTAGATCTATAAGTATGCAACACAAATAAATGTATACATACGTGTAGCCTGTTGAACTTCACTGGACATTCTGTTAAGACACTCAGGTAAAGATTCTTTTTTTATCTTATTGTGCGTCAGCATTGATCCTGTATTCATGCAATATTTCATTATTTACATTAAATATAAAATAAAATAATGCATTTGACTTGGAATTTTTTGTATGCTTTTTATAGAACAAATTTGCAATTAACTATCGTTAGTCTTTTCACCAAAATTAAATAAGTATCAATAATGTTTATAACAAAAATAACAATTCATGTGTCACTTTACTTAAGATTTCATAGTTAAGCAATATAAATTGATATCTTTTTGAATAATGTACTGGATTTATAACTAAGTTTTTTTTTCCCATAATAAAAAACTTTTCTTAACCGTCTCATCTTGTCTGCCTGAATGTTGCCTATCTTGCTATATACAGTCAGTATGCCATGACCCACAAATGCTGCAATTAAGAATCAAGCAGATATACACTAAAACGGTCTAGATACAATCACAAAAAATTGCAAAATAAATTATTTTAAAGAATATCGAGAATATATTTTTACAGCATATTCTTTTTCGAGAATCTATATTCAGTTGAACACCGAGATCAGCTCTGAAATGTCCACTTCAGGTCTATGTATAGTCCGAGTACTGCCTAAGTTCAAAGTTTGTACATTACGATATTGTACGTGATACTAAATAATCCAAACATTACTCGCTTTAATTTCCACTTACATTATCACTAACTTTGACATAAATATACCTGAAAGACTTTTTTAAGACAGTCGTTATCGGTCTTACACATGACATGAAGTTGATCAGCTGTTTTTGCACTGTAAACACTTGCTTTTTCGTGTTTTGGACTAAGGAAATGAATAAATCTCACCTTGTGTATTCTTTCCGGGTACCTTATATCATTTTAACATCTTACCTATTCATGGGACTTCTAATTTTCTGCTATACAGCGGATAAGTTACGTTTAACAATGTCATCTCGCATTCTCCAACATCAGTGTTTTGTTGGAGTTAATGGCAGACAATTTTTCCGCGATTCTGATTGGCTGTGCGGAGATATCAACTGCGTCACCCGTGACGATGTGGAAGCGTAAATAATCGTGAATTTTATGTGAAATTCATATTGAGTTGAGGTTTACAAACAGATTTGTTGATTTATTTTCATTGACTATATATTTTTTGATAACAGCTTTTACATTTTGCAGTGCTACTAGAATCCCAAGGTAAACATGGTTTCACAAAAAAATCTTGCGGTATATGTACAAAATTCAAAATATTGGGTAAGGTTTTATGCGAATGTGTGAAATAATTATTTTACTTACCGAACATAGGGATTCTAGAAGCACTTTAGGCATAACTACATTATTTTCTCAAAGAAGTTATTAAACTCTGGGGTACTGTTCTTCTGTTAGCTTTTCAATCCCCTACCTGTAAAACCGGAGGGAACTATAGGTTTCCTTTGAATCTGTCCTATAGCATGTCTGTCTGTCAGTCTGTTCTACTTGGTTTTCCACACTTATTTAGATCGCTTGCAGGTATTGAGCTGAATTTTGCTATGTTGGTGTATGTATCTTGAAAAGTTATAGATCAAGTTTGAATGTTCGTTTGCTTCGTTGATTTTTGATAGAATTACGGCATTTTTAAATTTTCATAATGGTTTAAGATCGAGTTCGTGCTGCGCTTAATTCCGAGGGCCACCATAGTAAATAAGAAGCGATAAAAGATGTTGAAAAACAGATTTGAATTTTTGCATTTATGTGGATTATTTTTTAGGTTAAGAGCAAGCACATCCTAAAAATTTTAACATCAACCAGTTTTACCTTGATCATCACTTTTGCATGTTATAAAACGACAAACTAAAGAAAAAGGGGAACCCGGTAGGGGACATGTATTGCTTATGCAAGACTCTAAGAATGCTTGTTTTTTATTTAAGAATTTTTTGCTATTAATAGAAGTCACGTGATGACGTGGTGGTGGTGTTCGTTTTTGTCTTAGACACGTTTTCATAATTATGCAATACTTAATAATTGTTTACGTTATTTCATCGGCTAAAGTAAATGATTAAACTAAATTTTCTTTAAGAAGTCTATATTTCCCGAGAAACAATTTGTATGCTTCCTTACCCTGCGTCTACTTCTAGGTTTGACCAAATGGGCATGTCCTGAGAAAATCATGATATAGTTAGGCCATTATGGCTCGTTTATACATGTATAGCGGACTCTTCATTCTGTACAGAAAATTTTCTTGCAAAGACTTGAATAACTAATTTCTAAAAAAAAGTATCATGTGTTATACTTAAAGAGAGACTAATGAACATTTTGATAGCCTTTTCAAATATATAATTACACGAACGGAGCTTGCAAAAAAAAAAAAAAAAACTGGACATTGAATGATTGTGTTTTGTTTACGTCTCTCTCAATTATTTTTTCATTCATATGGAGACGCCTGGAATGTGTGCACGGGATCAAGATACCGTAAAGCGCCCTGGGAGCACAAATGAGGTATCTTCACAAAACATTCCATTGATCTTTCATTCAAACTTTAACCTAAATTTGTAAGAGTAAAATTTTCCATGAAAAATCGATTCGCCAATGGGTATAAAAAAAAACTAAAATTCAAGGTGAATCATATACAAGAGGCCTACGGGCCTTATAGGTCACCTGAGTATCATGTAACAACTTTCCAGCGATTGTATTTGGTTCGTGTTTTAATCCAAAAGCCATGAAATTCACAAATTTTGAAAGAGGCACCATTTCTTATCAAAGGGCAGATTTCAAAGCATTTATTTTTAGTCAAAGTACCCCCCTGGTACCCCTGACCAAGCAGCCCTTAAATTACCTATTTTGAAAGACACCCCTTTCTTCATTATAAGGCCAGCATTTGTTTTAAAGTTTGGGTTTAGTTATGAACATGAGAATAAAAAGTCCCGAAGGAGAAGGAAATATTTTTTTTTTGATAAATCAATAATTAACATTTGTAAATTCTTTTTTTATGCTATCCTAATAGGCTCCTTACCACTGGACACATAATGCTTACAGATAGGAAAGTAGAACATTTAATTGCTTTTTTCATCATCTGCCAGTTTGGGCCAGTTATATAAATTTTGTGATGTTGATCAAAATATATTTTAAAAAATCAATTCTTTAAAAATCTTTCAATATATCTTAATTTTTTTAATATGTGTTAGGTGAATGTGTAGACATTGTTCTAAAATTTATTTGATGCCTAAAATTATAATTCCTATCATAAAACAGACAGGGAGTATTGGGGAGTAGGGTCAACATTTTTCAATTAAGTGTAAAATAATTTTTCTGGCTGATACAAATGCTACTACATGCCTGTATATATTTGTATATTCTTGCCTTTCAATAGTTGAATTTTTTTTATTTTTTCAGGTTATTGCTTATTTCTTCCTCAAATGGACTTCATTTTTCCCATAGTTTTATTCATTACATCTGATTCATAAGCAACCCTTTTCTGAAGAATGATGCTTAGACTGAAAGCTATAACAGACACCTAAAAATGTCCCTGGCAATATGCAATAGCTACCACGGGCAGTTAAAAACCTGGGGGAGGAAAATAATTTACAGTTACTTTTGAAACGAATACATAGTTATCTCACCAGCATGTCATTGTGCAACAAAGTCGTCAGCATTTTATTTGTCCTTTGAACGGGTTAAACGTTTTGAATGGCACACTTATCGATGAAATTTACACTAAACCAAGCTATCTTCTCAGATCTAGCTTTATTTACCCGCCGTTTCATCATAAAATCGGAAGTGCGAGTTCATAAATTTAAAATCTCTATCCCGACTCAAATTTGACATCGGATTGATTTTTTCTGAAAATTCAAAACCTTGAGCGGAGGGTTTGTAAAACTGAAAATAAAATAAATCCTGGCCTTAAATATATAATTAGATCATTAGCACATTAACCAGGAGCAAAGGATAAGATGTTCAAAAAATTAATGCATTTCACTATATAATCATTAAAGCCCCACCCTAAAACAAGATCCCCTGACCCTGGGGCCATAAGATTCACAAATTTGGTAGAGGTACTCTTGCTTATCATAACTATGTACTTAGTAAATTTAATACCCAGGAGCAGAGAAGAAGATTTTCAAAGAATTCACGTATTTTCACTATATAATCAATAGAGCCCCACCTTAACACCAGAAACCCTGACCCCAGGGCCATGAATTTCACAATTTTGGTAGAGGCTCTCTTGCTCATCATAACTATGTACTTAGTTGGTCTATTTAATACCCAGGAGCAGAGAAGAAGATTTTCAAAGAAATATTGCATTTTCACTACCTACTTATTTAGCCCCGCCCTAGCACTAGAACCCGTGACCCCAGGGCCATGAATTTCACAATTTTGGTAGAAGACTTATTGCTGATTACAATCATGCAAACAGTTTGACTGCTTGATGTCCAGGAGTAAAGAAGAAGATTTTTAAAGATTGCATTAATTTTAATGGTTTTGGCCCCACCCCTCAGGCCCCAGGGGAGCAGGGATCATGAAATTCACAATTTTTGTTCCCCTTCACCCATAGATGCTTTGTGCCAAATGTGGTTGAAATTGGTTCAGTGGTTGCAGAGAAGAAGCTGAAAATGTTCAAATGTTAACGCACGACGCACGACGGACGACGACGGAAGAAAACGGATAGTAATAGGTCACCTGACTTTACTCAGGTGACCTAAAAAGAGAGGCGAGCGAGCGAAAATATTTTATAAATATTTATTTTTTTATTTCAGTTTTCAAAATAATGAGGCGAGCGAATATAATTAATATTAATGGCAAAAGTTTTTAAGTTCTTCTATAGTACACAGGGGTGTGCAATTGAGAAAAAAAATCAAGTTCTTTCCCACAGGCTAGTGGCAGCTTTCAAGTTAATAGCCCCTAGTAAAAAGTTACTAACCCAAACAGAGGGGCAAAATTTAAAATAAATACAAATCTTGAGAAGAAATTAATTGCTGAAAAAGTCAGGGTACTGGGGTCATTCTTTTTTAAATTAAAGTTAAAAGTTCTTACTATCAATATTAATCATGCATAAATTATGAAAAAAATTAAATTAATTTAATTGAATTATCTTCCCTTTTTCTTGATCATTGCACTAACTAATTTAGAATAAAATCAAATTCATTTTGTTTTCATCTTAAATCATTAAATACACTGGAAATATATTTTATGTGAGTCACAGAACACTTATCTTTCAGTTCATTGGATAATCGTAAAACAAATCAATGAGATATCTGCATGTATTTACCATAAATGGAGGAATAGAGGAAATTCGGATTAGGAAAAAACGATCGTTTTTGGAAGTAATGAAGTCAGATAGAACTACAAAACAGATATGATTATGGAGATTTATTGACAATAGGAGCCTGTTGTCTGGAAAATTTTGACTGATTGGGAATTTTATACCAAATACAAGTGAAAATACCGATTGTTCATGTTGTTCTTGTCATTGTTGCATTGCGTGTGTAGTTATGTTTTTTACTAGCCCGACGTGCTACCTCCTTGCAGAAAACAACTAGCCCGATCCCCAAAAATGGTAGCCCCGGTTGTTTGGATATGCTAATTGCTCACCCCTGGTACCTACAAACAGTTACACGAGCGTCTTGCAAAACTTCACAGACTGCTACAAAGTACAAACAAGCACTAAATCCTGCGCTTCTGTCATACAAATTTTCAAGTCTTCTATGCGTTTTGTGTAAAAAGTCGAGAAAAAAATTGAATTCGGATATTTTTGAACGCGCGCGCGAAATTTATTTTTTTAATATTATAATTTGGATTTGTTAAGAATAGAAGCGGCGAATCCGACGAACTATATTAGAAATTGGTATGGCCTTGCCTAAAATTATAATTCCTATCATAAAACAGACAGGGAGTATTGGGGAGTAGGGTGAACATTTTTTCAATTAAGTTAAGTGTAAAATAATTTTTCTGGCTGATACAAATGATACTACATGCCTTCATATATTTGTATATTCTTGCCTTTTAATAGTTGATTTTTTTTGTCTTATTTCTTCAGGTTATTGTTTATTTCTTCCTCAAATGGACTTAACTTCTCCCAATAGTTTTATTCATTACATCTGATTCATAAGCAACCCTTTTCTGAAGAATGATGCTTAGACTGTAAGCTATAACAGAGACCTAAACAATGTCGCTGGCAATATGCAACAGCTACCACAGGCAGTTTAAAACCTGGGGGACGAATATAATTAACAGACAGATACTTTTGAAACGAATACATAATTATCTCACCAGCATGTTATTGTGCAACAAAGTCGTCAGCATTTCATTTGTCCTTTGAATGGGTGAAACATTTTGAATGGCACTCGTATCGATGAATTTTACACTAAACCAAGTTATCTTCTCAGATCTAGCTTTATTTACCCGCCGTTTCATCTTAAAACCGGAAGTGCGAGTTCGTAAACTTGAAATCTCGATCCCGACTCAAATTTGACATCGGAAAGAAAAAAATTGTTTTATTTTTTTCTGAAAATTCAAAACCTTGAGCGGAGGGTTTGTAAAACTGAAAATAAAATAAATCCTGCCCTTAAATATGTAATTAGATCATTAGTATATTAACCAGGAGCAAAGGATAAGATGTTCAAAGAATACATGCATTTCACTATACAATCATTAGAGCCCCACCTTAAAACAAGAACCCCTGACCCTGGGGCCATAAAATTCACAATTTTGGTAGAGGCACTCTTGCACATCATAACTATGTACTTAGTTAGTTTATTTAATACCCAGGAGCAGAGAAGAAGATTTTCAAAGAATTCATGTATTTTCACTATATAATCAATAGAGCCCCGCCCTAACACCAGAACCCCTGACCCCAGGGCCATGAATTTCACAATTTTGGTAGAGGACTCATTGCTGATTACAATCATGCAAACAGTTTGACTGCTTGATGTCCAGGAGTAAAGAAGAAGATTTTTAAAGATTGCACTAATTTTAGTGGTTTTGGCCCCACCCCACAGGCCCCAGGGGGGCAGGGATCATGAAATTCACAATTTTTGTTCCCCTTCACCCATAGATGCTGTATACCAAATTTGGTTGAAATTGGTTCAGTGGTTGCAGAGAAGAAGCTGAAAATGTTCAAATGTTAACGCACGACGCACAACGCACGACGACAGACGAAAACGGATAGCAATAGGTCACCTGACTTTACTCAGGTGACCTAAAAATGTTTCAGTACAAATTTAGGTACATAAGTACATGTAAACTATTCACTGTCAGGTGAATTAATTCATGCATACCGTATTTTGAGATCCATTCTATGTAGATGACTTGAAATTTTTTATAGAAGATGTGGCACGCATAGTCAAAATTTCGCCAAACTCTCTTTGATAATCTAAAAAAAAGACTTTGATATACCCTAAACTAAAATCGAGCAAAAATTGGTTGCTTAATGTAATTATAGTTCTCAAAAGTTTGCAAAATGGCATTTTTCAACATGTTTAAAGTTCTTAAGCTAGTATTTGCGGCAAAGCAAAGCAAACTAAATTTCCTAAAGCTGAAGGATTGACGTTTTAATTGGATGATAAAATGAATGCCTGGTAAATCAACTATAACTATGGCAACAAAGTATTCAAACTTAAAGAAAAGCATTCTTTGAATTTTATGAAATCATACACGTAAAAATAAAAAAAAACAAAAAAGTGTTGATGAGACCTTAGCTTTCCCATTTAAAAATATTCGAATTAGAACTGTTCATTATCAAAATATGTTTCATTCTTTAAAATCTGAAAACAAATTATTTCCTTGGATACGTACCGGCCCTTAAATGTAGATTCCAAACACTTATAATTGATATATGGGTTTCTTTAGTAATGGCTATACTGATTTTTATGCCCACTGATCAAAAGATTCTGGGGTATATTGTTTTTGTCCTGTTCGTCTCTCTGGCTGTTGTCAACTTTAACCTAGCCCATAAATGTTGCGTAAGGTTTTTTAAGTGGGTCAAACTTCAAGATCAAGGTCAAGCAGTGAATATTAATGGAATACACGGGGGACGACTTTGTCATAAGAGATATAAATGCAAATGCAAAAATATAAGAGCCCTAACACCAACTGTTCAAAACTTAGGCGAAAGTTAACGTTTTTCAAAAGTAGGTCAATCTAAGGTCAAAAGTCTAAAATGTTGATACTTATAGAATGATTGATTGCATATTGTTTAATGTCCCTCTCGAGAATTTTTTACTTATGTGTAGACTTCACCGTTTGCCGGTGAAGGGCTTCAAATTTAAACCTATACTCGACACTCAGGGCCTTTGAGCAGTTAGTGTTCTTTATCGTACCAGTGCCTACTGTGACACAGGACCTACGTTTTTAAGGTAATATCCGAAAGACCCGTGACTTTCATTTCTAGGTCGAACGCTTAGCGAAGGAACAATCACTACCTATGTTTACTCTTAGGTTTGACGCGGCGCCGCGAAAGAGAATCAAATGCATGCCTCCCGATCACGAAGAGAACGCTCTACCACTAGGCTACCGTGACCAGTTTTCAAGATAAATATAACAGTATATATAAAATCCCTAGCACCAATTTGCAATTGTTCAAAAGTTATCGCCAAGGTTGAAATTGACCAATTTATTGCAAAATTAAGTCAAACTTCAAGGTCAAGAGGTCATATATGTTGGTACCCAAAGGAAGGTCTTGTCGTAAGAAATACACATGTGAAATATGAAAGCCATTGCTCGAACCAACCAGAATGTATAGGCTAGGTTAAAGCTTTTTCCTGACAGACAGTTAAACGGATGGGCAGGTCATAAACTATATACACCCAAATACTGGATTACAAAGACATGAAAATAAGAGACATCCTATTTTTAATTCAAATTCTCTACTGATACATTCAGTGGCATCTTAGATTTTTCACTCTCAGACAACTCATTTCCCTTGCTTTGTCCGTACTCCACAATTCTTTTCGAAAGGTATTCCACTCTATCTCTGAGTTCACTGATTCCATCCTTCTATCTTTTAGTGAAGGAAGTACTAGTATCCAGCGTTAGAGCTAAATTCCACTGATATTTTGGATAAGATCTTTTAAATTAAAACTTGGATTGCGTTTAATGTTAGGCATTCAGGCAATCTAAAAATGAATATGCAAACCAAAGTGATTAATTAAACATGAACATAACAGATAGTTTCCACTTACAATGCAAAGATTTTAGTTTAGACTTTATCTCAAAATAGGCAGTAGTCATAGTCATGGCTACACTTGGAATACATTTCATTGGCTTAAACGCTTCATGTTTACTATTTACATCATGTATGAGTTACATCAAAATTCAATTGCAAATGAAAAGAGAAACAACAAACAAGATGTGTTTGTGAAAAAAGATGCCCAGGTTTTGCAGCCTATGGAGAGGGTAAAATTTTCTCAAATGCATGTCAAACTCCAAAGGTCAAAGTAAAAAATGTTGATACCCAAAAGAAGCCCTAGTCCTAATTGTTCATAAAATATAGGCAGGGTTAAAGGTTAAAAAAAGTGGGTCAAACTCTAAGGTCAATTCCAAAAAGTAACTAGAAATATGTCTATAGCACATGAATGCCCCGCCGAGGGTATATCAGTAATGCAACTTGAAAATTTGAATTTATATATGAAATTTCAGAATATCTTGAATAGTGATGCAGGTGAATTAATTACATCAGTATGTATCAGCATATGAAGTTTTTTTAAACACTTATTGAAGAAAAGTGAGGCTAAGGTCAAAGGAAGGGCCAATGTAAAAAATGTTGATGCAGTTGAAAAGCTATCATCATTATGTATCCGCATATGAATCTGAAAAATAATATAAAGAATGTTTTTCTGTAAAACTAACTTAATCATAGTTTGACAAAAATGAGGTCAAGGACAAAGAGAGTCAAGGTCAAAATGTTGATGCGAATGAAAAGTTCGCATCAGTTTGTATTTGCATATAATGTTGACAAAAAATATAGAAAGAGTGAGGTCAAAGGAAAAATCAAGGAAATCAAGATGTGTTTGTGAAACACGGATGCCGCCTATTAGCAAAAAAGCGAAGGTTACGTTTTCTCAAATACAGATCTGGATCAAGGTCAAAAGATTAAAGTTCTTGGTTTCTAAAGAAAAGCCTTGTCTCAAAGATTATGTATTGGAAGTATGAAAGCACTAACCCTTACCGTTCAAAAGTTATGGCCAAGGTTAAAGTTTTAGAAAAGTTCAAGGTCAAAGGGTCAAGATTTTTGATATCCAATGAAAGGTCTTGTCAGAAGGATAACACTTGCGAAATATGAAGGCTCTAGCTCGGAAAATGTCACAAGGACTTAGGTCGGGAGAACACGGGGGATGTGGGAGCTGAACAACCTTTTTCTCCTTCAAAAAACTTTGAACTGTTTTACTTTTACGAAGCATTGTAATAAATGAGCTTTATGTTCTTCAAGCCTGTCTTTGGTCTTTTCTTTTCATACACTTTTTAAATTTTTTCAGTACATTATTTTTGTAAAATTGTACCGAGATACCTCTACCTTGCGGAGTTGGAATTTGCACAACTGGGCCACTAGAATTAAAGTAAATAGCATGCAGAATCTTTTTAGCACTCTGACACCTATTTGCAATGACTGGGCGCTTGCTATTCTTCCTTACCCCCATCATATTGTTAATTTTTCTTTGCGGCTCAAAAAAGTAAATCCAAGTTTAATAACTTATTTGCAAGTCAAAAAAAAAAATTCTCCTGTTACAGTTTTTATAGATTTATAACAGTTTTTTAGCAAATTTCAAACGCGTTGTCTGGTGTCAAGAGATGCAGTATCTCTCGTGCACATACTTGACGTAGGTTGAGGTGCTTGGTCAAAATTTCATGAACTATATCTTCCATCTTCCTCTACCACTTTCTTAACTGCAGCCACATTTCCATCAGTAACAGTGTCTTTGGTCGCCCTGTTCTCGAAGAATCTCCAATGACGTCAACGCCATTCTTAAACTTTTTTAACCAACGACAAACTGTGCTGAACAAAACTGCAGAATCTCCATAAATCTGACAAATTTCATTCAAAATTATTTTTGCAGGTATGTCAAGAATACCTCTCACTTTTATATAGGTTCTTATTTCAGTCTTCACTGCAGATTTCACATCACTTGGAAAAATTGGTCAGAGTGTATGACTACCCCTCCTTTTTATGTAACTTTTGAAATCTATACTTATAAATTAACTAATTTTGCAAATAAACTCTGAAACGGCTGCACAAGAGTTCTTACTTAAGCCTGTAGAAATACACTAGGTTTAAGATGATGTCCGTAAACTATATTCAGATTTCACTTGCATAGTAATTATCGTAAATTTAATTAAAATTCTACTTTCACTTTCGGTTAACAGCCTCAAAATAGCACTATAGAGAGAAAAGTGGTGGCGGATCTAAGTAACTGGCACTTAAAAAAAAACAGACGACAAACAAGCGCTTATTTATTTTATTAGACGTCATTAATGAATTATTCCATCAAAACTTAATTTAAGTGATATAAAAGAAATTAGCTCTGATCATTGATTAAAAAACAAAATGTGCAAATCCTTTCCGTTTATGTCCGATCTCGCTATTTGTTAAAAGTTCTAGAAAGTCAGTTGGCATCGAACCCGATTTAAAAATAAAAATCGAGGCAGTTGTTTATCATGAATGGACATGGAAATAAATGTAAAGAAATTGGTAACACAGTGAGTTTATGAATATATCTTAATAAGCTGTGAAAATGTTTTATAAAAAAATGTCGATGAATGGCCATGTTTATTTATTTAGACATTTAAAATGGTACAATTTTGACTTTTAAATATTTTAATGTGTTCTTTAATGGGTATTCTACATACAGTATTTTTAAAATTTTTTATACCTTTTATGCCCGCATGTACATATGGGATAAAAACAAAGCTTTTTTCAATATTTCTAAATGCTGACATAATGTATAAGATAGTACAACAAAGCGCAAAATAAAAAGAACCTATTATGTGGGGTTGGGTAGGGTGTAATGAATGACTTTCAATGATTCTAATGGCTTTCATACCAATACCACATAGATCTGTGTTTTCGAGGATTTTTTTTTTTTGGTTTTTTTTTCTGGAAAGGGTGTACAACGTCACTTTTACTTGGTTTAGTATATACATAAAATAACTCTGAAAATTCCAAAGGGGGGGGGGGGTCCGGAGGACACCCTCTAAATCCGTGCATGTAAAACGCACAGAATAAAGTTGCTCTATAACATGTAAGAATAAAAGGCCTTTAATGAAAATGATATTTGTAGAAGTAAAGAAAAACACCAAAAAGGAGAGTATTTCTCATATATAATCATGTATTTCTGCTCCTATACTAATTGTGGAATTTTGAAGTATTTCGTCATGCTGTAGGCCTATTCCTGTGTAAAAAGTCTCAGATAGTTCTTGGAACATAGTTCTAGCTGTTAGCAGTTAAAAAAATAAATTCCCCCCGCGCTTGCGCGGGATTTCAGCTAGAAGTGAATAAAACGATAAGAAAATTTAGACAGACACAGGTAATGAATGTATCTACCCGTGCGTGACATCGGTTTTGTTCATCTACGAAGAATATCAGTCTATGGAATTACATTACTTGCATTATTTTCTTATTACCCCTCGTATATCCTTCCTTTTTTCAAGCGGGGGTATAAAAAGTAGCAGCTTCTTCAATAACTCTAGATCTAAGACTTTAGAATCTTTGTAACATTTTTAACATATGAGTCCTATGTTATTGGTCGTGGAAGCCTAGCAAAGTCCCTGAAACGTTCTACTTTCCCATTTGAACTGTGAACGAACGCTGAACGAAAGCAAAACGAACGGTGAACGCAGCTTGGCGAACGATGTATGAATAGTGAACAATGAGCATTCGCATAACGCAAGCGCAAAAGTGAACAATGAGCGAATGTGAATGCAAGACAAGCGATTTAATTGAAATGTCTCTGATCTTCCCTTTGCGATGATATCATTTGTTTGAATTCTAAATAAATAATGAAATATTTGTTCTTACAAAATTGTCCTAAGAAAGATGATATATGCGCAATTAACCCCCTTCCCCACAGTCACGCATTTTAACGCATATACCGTTGCCCCACAATCACGCATTTTAACGCATATACCTTTACCCCACAATCACGCACTTTAACGCACATTGGATTTTTTGACGTTTTCTGCTCTGATACCGCGTAAAGTTTTGATGGTTTGACAATAAATGATAAATAATGTATCTTTTAAATTCTTTTCTAATTTATTTCGCAAAAAAGAATATTTTTTCTCGTTTTAATATGTCCGAGTCGTTCGATTTATTCGACGAAATTTGGGATACGAGACAAATTAAGGTCTTTCTTTTGACACTAAAAAGGTGATGTAGATATCCCCCAATCTTGATCCAGAATTTATCAAGCGAATATTTTATGTAAATAATTGATAAAAGTGTGTGCAGAAATCGACAGAAGGAACGGATAAAATTACAAAAAAAATTTAAAGAGGTTTTGTTCATATAATAAAGCTTTGTTTTGATTTACATTTAATCTTATTTCTTGTTCGATTTAAATTCAAATTCGTAAAAATACAACCTTATTGTTCCGCCTGACACAGCAATAAAAAAAATCACATACACAATTGGAAAGAAAAAAAAACTTAAGAAACGGCAATATCGTGTTGAAAAAGATGTAGGTTAATTTAAATTTGAATAATTTCATTATCGGGTCAATGTTTCCAATATTCGTAAAAAAGTATTGCACTTATTCATATGTATTGATTTTTTAAAATATACGTACATGTATATACATAAAACAAGGTATTCGGGAAAATTTAATGCAAGTATACTACATACTTGTTTGATATTTTTAAAAACAGGGCTGGACAAACACAAGTCTTTCAGCCAATGCTCGCTAGTAATACCCTGCTCTGATGTGAAAATACACTGATATGTTAATTAAAATTTAAACAAGTTCAGTTACGGGCCTATGCACGGACAAATAGGAAGTTGACATCAGATTCATACAAAAATAAATCCCATCACATGGCATGCCACAACAAAGTATGTGCTAAAGTTTCAAGCATCTGCAATATAAGTACATGTAGTTGCTGGAAAAAAAAATGCGACGGATATGTGATATGTATTGTACGGCAGACACATGGATTAACAGGCAGTTGACATCGGATTTAAAACAAATGGATCCCACGATATAGCATGCTTCAGAGGAGAATGTGCGAAAATTTCAAGCATCTGTGATAAGTAATTGCTGCGAAAACTACGATCAAAACTTACGGACAGACACACAAACAGCTAGACAGACGGACAAACACACAAGGGTAAAACAGTACTAGTATTCCCCTTCCCCCTTCCTCTCTCCTTGGCTTCGGAGCGGGGGTATAATTAGAAGATGTGTAGTTTTTTAAGGCCTAAGTGGGTAAATATAGTTCCTTAGGAATATTTTTGATCCGCCTTGAGTACGTTTAAAAAATTGTTGGAATATCTAAAAACATTCACTTTATCCGCTTTCGCATTTAGTTTAAGAACATATAATTACGTGTACTCTGTAGATTCAAGTCTGTCAACACTGCATACACTAGAAATGATAGGTTTAAGAAAAATTTAATAGGGGAGTAAACTTTCCATAAGAGGACAACGATGTGGTCTGATGTGATTCTTCCACCAGCTATATGTTTACGTTATACACAGAAAAAAAATCCTTTGACATCCACCTTATAAATGAACAGTTAACTCGTGACTGTATTCATGCAAAGTGTAGTGCAGAGATACATGTATGAGGAGCAATGCATTTAGGCGCTAAAAACTCCATTCTTGGGGGGGGGGGGTCTTCTTTGACCAAAAGCGATCTTAATTATTTCCTACATCAATCTCTGGAATTACCGGTATATTCAGCATTTCTAGCATTTCTTTTCTTCCATCAACAGGTTGTTATATAAAAGGACTGAATTGAAAATGTATACTTCATTTATAAAGTTTCAGGAATTATGCTTTTAAGCATTTCCGACATTTTTTTGTATTTCCTTTTTTGGGGGGGGGGAGGGGATGAGTATTATGTCTACCAAATTTATGAATAATCGATAGGTAAAAAAGAATCAAGTTTACTTGAATTAAATTGTCAGTGATTGCACTTTGTCCGAGACAAATGATACTGATATCAAATTTAACATGATTTTCTGTGAAAAAAAGCAAAGCTTTTACCTACATTATTTTGATGTCTATGATTTTGATTTTCAGTAAGGGAAGTCTTCAGTTCCAGTTTTATTACCTGAAATTTACTTTTTCATAAATGTCGGAAAATAAAAGTTAACTATAAATTGCCAAACAAACTATGAAATATCGGAAAGAAAAATAGTAAGAATATATTTTTTTCATTACTGAAATATATTAAGATAATCTGTTTATTCTCCATTCTGATTTATAAGAACATTTATTTTGGTCAGCATTGCATATCTTTTACAAACACAATTAATTATTTTTTATGCCGTTAACATGTGTATTTTAATATTTACATTTCCAATGTCTTTGTCCGAGATAAATTTACCAATTGTAAATGTAATTTATTTCCTCATGAATGTCTTGACGCGGTTCCAAGAAAAAAAACACCACGTGCGGGGCGGGACAACGCCTAGAGAGAAGCAGGCTTGGAGCCCATGGATTGGCGGAATCAAAGCATGTAAATATAAGGAATAACTGTCAGATTTTTCGAATTCATGAAGATGATCAATGGATTGGCTTGTGTGATAATTTTATGCATAAACGCCTTCGGCGTTTATGCAAATTATCACACAAGCCAATCCATTGATCACTTCATGAATTCGAAAAATAAGACAGTTATTCCTTAAATAATATGATGATAATAGGGACAAAAGTAGAGATATTGAATAATCTGTGTATCTACTACGCACCAACTCCTGATAGATCCTGGGTGATTGATTAAATTTTATTGTGTACCATGTTTCTTAATCTGACCTTATTTTCTGCAAGTTTTTTTTAGATACACTATTCTTTTTCTAAAAGTGGATTGGTTTTCGTCTGCATCGACGCTGCATGTTCATAACATTCATCGCGTTCAATATGATAATGAAGGCAAAATGTATTAATTCCTTTGACAACACTTGGGAAAATGGTTGAAATACCTACTAATATTTTCAATAACTACATCTACAATTAATGCATTTCCAAAGAAACCTCTTTAGGAGTACTCCTTGATTTGCTCCACAAATAATCGGAATACTTCGGGCACCATCGAATGCCCAGTACAGACCGCTACGTCCGAGAAGTTCGTGGCCTCTCTTGTAAACATTACATTGTTTTTAAAAATGTGTTAAAAGTCCATTCTTAAGAGAAGAAGCATTGCATTTCGATGTTTTTTGGCTTTTTTTTAAATTTTTTTTTTTATTTATTTATTCTTTTTTTTTTTTTTACTTTACCTTTCGCTAATAAAAAAGCTTTTTTCTTTATTTCATGGCTTTTTAAACGTGATGATTTTTATAGTAGTCCACATGTACCAGTAGGTGTTAAGATTCCTCAATCTTCGCTAGCCAAGGGTTTCCGATCCACCACAGTAGTTTTCGGATCAGAAGACTGGCTAGTAAGGATTAGATATACATGTATAACGCTAATTTTAGACTAATTATTTGAATGCTGAGTCCGACGGCAGTACTTAAAAAGAAGATATTATCAGTTAAATTTTAACTTTCGACAATCAATACGCTACTTTATTGTTCAATATAAAATTAAGCCATATATTCCAACAATATTTGTTTTGTGAAAAACAAATAACTCTTAATAAAAAAATTAAATATGCTGAAAGCTGATAACTTCTTTTTTGTCCTAAGAAAATCGGTAAAATAACTTTTATAAAAATCTTCACAAGTGATAATCATTCTTTTCGGGACCTCATTTCTATTTTTATTTATAATTGAAGATTCTGCAAGTTTAGATAAAATCGTTATGCACGGACCGAAGAAATAAAAAAAAGTAAGGGGGTGTAGTTGTTTAACATGAGCATAAAACGACACCTTGTCTGAAAAATCAAATAATTATTTTCATTGAGGTTTAAGGTTTGAATTTGAAATTTAAAATAAATAAGTTGTAAGCTAAGATAATAAATTAAGTTTGTACCATTCCACATGAAAGAATTAAACAGGATAAAATCACCATCAATACTTGAATTCAACATTAAAGATGGTTGCATGAATATTATGGCGATATATACGACAACCATTGCTACAAACACCGTGTGAATAGTCATCTTCAAAACCACGTCTTTTCAGCACGTAATCGCAAGTGCGCTGTGGGGAAAAGGATAACGTCATCAAAAAGTAACAAATGTAATGCTACTATTACGTCACAGATGGCGTGATAGGCAAAGAGTTAATGACATTATTAAGTATCTTGCAATATTTTCAGCACATACATCGCATGTATAATGTTTAAAATCAACCGTGCATTACGAAGAAAACATCTCAGCCCGACATATCCAGCATGCTATCTAGCTTAGAGCCCCGGGAAAACGAAACAATTCTGGATCTCGTAAAAATTCACAAAAAAGTCTCAAACGATAAAGAACCCTCATTGCTCAATGGCCCTGAGTGCCGAGTATAGGTCTAAATTTGAAGCCCTTCAGTGACATCTCCATATGAGTGAAAAATTCTCAAGAGGGACGTTTAACAACATACAATCAATCATCTGGCCTCTTAAAAATTTTTCTGAATCTTGACTATAAAAAATAGCTATAAAATCACACTCTTTATGATTAGAAATTTTATTTTTCAGTTCCATTTTAAAGAAGTGATGTTTAGCTTTTTGAATGAGAGAAAAATTGGTACATTTGAATTGGAAAAAAAAATATGATAATCTGAATTTTCTCTGGCCTTTCAAAAAACTGACCCGTAAAACACATTTTTCAGTAAAAATTGATCCAAAATCAAAGATAACTGTGCTTTAAGAGTCAGATTTTGAAAAAAGAAAATCAGAAGAAACTCAGATAATCAAATTTTTTCCCAACTCATGTACATACCAAATTTTTCCTTTTTCACATAGCTTTACATATCGAAGACAAGAAAATAAGAACACCCTTCACACTGCCACAATCAGAAAAAAAAACATTATCAACCCCTTATTTTTTAATCTTAAGGAGATGGGGGGCCTTTAGCTGAAAAAATACCTGTCGTTAATTTTTTTTCACATATTTTGTATATCTCAAATTGAGTACGTCCAACATACCTAAAAGCAGATATATCAATAGGTTTCTACTCTCTATACTTATTTTTGAGATATTGAGTGAAAAATACGAAACTCTACAGTGTCTAAGTGAAGTTTTGGTTCTCTATGTTTCTGGGCCCATTGCTCGGTGGATAATTTTTTTTTTCAGCATAGATAAAACATGTCAGAGAAAATGTGTTTTCTAAAATATTTCAGAGTATGAATATGGTTAGAAATTTGAAAAAGCAAGATTCTTTTATCACACAGCAATGGAAGACGGAAAACGTACTTATTAGGTCAACTTCAAGAGAAAAAATTAATTTGCAAAAAATTCTATCCTTCTATATTTGCGTTGAATGCAAGATCGTCATGTTATTGATAAATTGTAAAAATATTGATTGGTAAAGCTGAGCTAAATATTGCACAGGGCATAGTTACACAAGACATGAGCATGAAAAAAAGTTTCATGTGTACATTTCTCGAGTACAGAAAACCCAACTATGACGTCACACATTTGTGAAATAATACATAACGACAAAAAATGTCCATCAACAATCATATAAAGTATTTTTTGTGTTCTGTAATTCACAAAATATCCCCACCATCTACTGATCATGATCCGTTTTATAATATCATTCTACCCGCATTTTACCCTGTATAATCTTACTGTACTAAGAGATCCATTGTGACGTCAACAACTCGTTGGACGCACAGTGTAGGGAAAAAGAAGAGCGGATCAATCTATTCCGTAATTTATGGGACGCCTAATTAACATATATTCAAAAATGTGTATCTATCTTAAAATAATTGTACCTATCTTCAAATTAATTTACATATCTTCAAATTAATTTACATATCTTTATATCAGTTGTACCTATCTTCAAAAATAAATCAGAGATAGGTACAATTCAATTAAACCTATCTTTAATTGATTATGCTTTTTCACAAGGAAAATGTCATTTCAAAAATACATAAATTTATGATGTCATATATTGCACTGCACAGACGATAACTTACATAGTGTCACTTAGAAACTGTAATGAATTTAAACCATCGAGGAAACATTTATGTATTATCCATGGTTTATGTTTTTTCCTGCTACATGCTTCACAATTATACTGTACCTTTTATTAGGTCATGTTCTGTTATCTTTTTGTGTAAAAATAACTAACTAAACAGTGTTATAGATTTTCAGTGAGGAGAATAATGTTTCTCTCATTATTTACGCTACTTTTAACTTAAACCTTGTAAACTGCACACACTAAAAACGTTAACCATGTGAATTTGAGTGTTTCAAAGTGTTTTGAATTTTTTTTTACATCGACCAGGTATTGATTTCCATTCCTATGTTGATACAATATATCCTGGTGAGCTTGAGATTAAAGATACTAGAGAGTCTGACACTTCTGTTTCATACTTGGATATTTTACTTGAAAAAAGACGCTGATGGTTATCTAACAACCAGGCCATATGATAAATGTGTTGACTTCAACATTTCTATCGTCAACTTCCCTTATTAATGCAGCAATTTACCTTCATCACCTGCATATATATATATATATATATATATATATATATATATATATATATATATATATATATATATATATATATATATATATATATATATATATATATATATATATATATATATATATATATATATATATATATATATATATATATATATATATATATATATATATATATATATATATATATATATATACTCAGTATATATACAGTGGACCCTCAGATATCCGGACGCCAGATATCCGGATGCTGCAGTATCCGGGCGATTTTTCATTGGAAAGAAATTTTTAAATGTTATTTTGTCTTGTTTAACTGGTAATTCAGATATCCGGATGCCTCACATATCCGGACAAATTGACTGGGAACCAAAGCGTCCGGATAAATGAGGGTCCACCGTATATATATATATATATATATATATATATATATATATATATATATATATATATATATATATATATATATATATATATATATATATATATATATATATATATATATATATATATATATATATATATATATATATATATATATATATATATATATATATATATATATATATATATATATACATACATACATACATACAAACATATTGCTGACAATATATATATATATATATATATATATATATATATATATCAGTTGATTTGATATCAAGAGCATGCTCTACGTATGGACAATTTCTAAAATGAGATAAATGATTGACAAGCAAGTTGATGAAACAGAAATATCAGCAGTCTCGTTTAAAGTCATCATGTCGTAAGTTCTATGGTTGACATAATAACCTTGTCAGCAAATACAATTCATCATTGAGTCAAATGCTGACTGACTTTTTTCCTAACAATTGTTAGTCCATTAATACACTGAATTGACGACAGATTTTTCCGTTATTTCCTGATCATGACAAGGAGCACATGGCAAATGTGACCGTTCGGCAGGGGATGCTCACTTCTTCATGGCACCTGATCCCACGTCTGATGTTTCGGGTGTCCGTGTTTGCTGTGCTCTTATGTTGTATAGTTTCATGGACGTTTAGATTGTATACTGCTCCATATCCTTTTTACAATTGACTTGGTATAAGTAATCGATCTCCTTCACGTGTCAGACTTCATCCAATAGTAAGTTGAGATTTCGTCGAAAAATCAACAGGGGTGTGGTTAATACATATACATGTGTGTCAAACTGAATTGTCTTTAATGAATTTGTTACTTGGCAAGTGAATTGCTATTTGGTAATTTGACACTGGTAAACAAAAATTAAATCCAATTTATGTCTTAGAAAAATTATTTCAGACTATTTCACTATCGTGTATTTTTATCCCATGTTCATAACTGAATGAAAATTACCCTACCGAGAAAAGACATTTCTATGATTACTGAAACAAGAGGAAAAATATTTTATACAAAGTCTGTAAATTTACAAGTCTAAAAATACATGTACACAATCACGATTCATGACTATGCTTGTCATGAAATATCATAATCTTAGCTTATTTATGTCATTCTGAATACTTTTATTCATTATCCTCTCTTTGAACTTGTTGGGGAGTTATATAACGTTAAAAAAGTGGATCTTATCTAAGAAAAACAGGAAAACAGCCAAAACTTGATAAAATACATGCTATATTGATTTAATTTGACTTAAGTTTACTATGAAATCACTGTTTATGATCTTCTAAACTTTAGATATAGCAAAATCATATATTCTTTGATCACGACATTGACGGTCCAATCTTCTGCAGTTCGAGTTGCGCAGTGGTTTCAAAATTGCAAGGTTCATTTATCCTTAAGAATTAGTAGGGCTATGTTTATCAAATCAGTACTTAGCGTCCCTGAATAAATGATAAAAAATACAGAGTCTATGGTTCAAACATTTACAATTTCTTCTCGCTTTTGTTTGTTTGTTTTTATATTGCTTAAAGTCCCTCTCGAGAATTTCTCAATATACTGTAAGTTTTCTCATTTGGAGTATACGATATTTGGCGGAAATTCATTTTCTAGCAAGTTAGCGTAGATTGAATTAAGCGCTGTCTGAATTTGCTAGTGCGAAAAGTTAATATACAAAACAGTTAATATACATGACAGAAAATCGCTAAATAGAATACACCGCTAATTGCAATACGTATACAGTAGATAGACGCTTCCACTTTCCGATGGAGAGCTGTAAATTTTGTCATATACTCGGCACTTACAGTACCGACCAGACCCAAACTGACACCAAAGCAGTCCCCGGGACTGCTTTTGTACCGCTCTGGGACTGCTTTGGGACCGCTATGGGACTGCTCTGGTACTTGTCTAAAAAGCAGACCGAGCAGTCCCAGCTGTCTCTGGGACTGCTTTCTGGGACTGATTTGTTGACTCATGTGTAAAAAAGGTTCTGAGTGACATGATAGCTCCGCTCCCTTATGTATTCTGAATTTGCAGGCTTCCTGATGTTTTGTTTACTTGCAGCTGAGAGGAGATTAAACTGTTTAAACCTCAAATAAAACTTAACAATTTATTAAATGACTATGAAAGTAAATTATGCTATCATTATTCCGTAACATTAATATTGTGAATAATCATTGGGAAATAAATTATTGATTCACCGGTAATTTAAAATTATAAACAATTTAAAAAAAGAGTACATTTATTTTAAAAATACCGGGAATTGATTTATTTCCTTTTTGTTTTACTTGTGTTTACCTGGCCGATTAATGTTTAAAAATTGGTATCAAAACCCGTATTAATGCCTTTGGGCAAAAAAATCAATGTTGTTTGGGATGCATGTAAGTATCAGCGTTACACATCACAGAACATGTTGGTCAGCAATGACCCTAATTTCAATTTATGTAGTGCAAAAAAAAAATTGATAAAAGAAATGTGTATAAATTTCTTTCATGTTTAATAAAATTTGAAAATAATCTGAGGGTTCCATTCTGATTTACAGATACACACTCTACTCTAACATTTACAAGTAAAACACTTAAAACTGAGTATTAAACAGTTAGAGAAATTAACGATAATGAAATAGACATGTCAATGATAATAATCATGGCTGAAAAATGAAACGACAAACTTAATAAAGAATTTTTTACACCCCCCAATTCCAATACTTTAGAAAATTCCTTTTGAGTATCCCGATAGTATGAAATAAATTTGAAAATTATATGATGATAAATTCTATTCAAAGCTAATTCTGGTGGAAAATAATTAATTCATATTTAATTTTCTGTATAGAAAAACAAATATGGGAACCAGTATCTATCACAAAAAATAAAGCAACTGAATTAATAATTTACCCTATATTTATAATTTAATATTGATGTTTAGTGTAATTCATAAATGTAGGTGTGAAAGCATTCTTACCTCAATAAATATTATTTCAATTTGTTTCTAAGCGCGTGCTCTTCATAAATGACTTCGCATACATGCGTTCCTGGCATACTACCAAGAATCGAGTTCTACTGCCTTATATAAAGATATCAAAATTCAAAAGTTAAAAAAATAATTTTTGTTAGGTCAGACAATAAATAATCCTTTGTTGACATTTGTTGACAATGCTTGAAGTCATCTTCGAGAAATAAAATTTATCGCTTACATGTATAACTCGTGAAGAACAAACCCGAACATTTTTTCCACAACAAAGTGTATGTAGGCAATATTCTAGCCCTCGTTACTAAACCCACTTTTTTTCCCTTTATTCTGTAAATAAATAAAATATTAATATAAAAATTACTATGGATTATATTCAATTAATTCTTCATTTTTCAAAAGATAGTTCATGACTTAGCTTCTACTTATTGAGAAAAATACTCGGGTTTGAAATCTCTTCATAATTAAATATATCCGATAAAGGTATTTTTTTCAAAGGTGACTTCAAAACAGATCTTAACTTCCAGTCAGGAACTGCTGTTTATCAACAAGGGTTTTGGTATATGTTTTCTATGCAAGGATTGTTGTAATAAACTATTAAATCAATCTCATAGTTAATTTCTATATATTATCTATGTAATGACATACTTTTATTGATAAAGATAATATGTGCCTGTTTCGGATGAAGCGGCTATAAACTGATAACACAGGTATTTTTAAACAAGGTGAGGGTTATCTAAGGACGCCATGAAAGAACTGGAAAGAAATCACAAAAAAAGAATTGTGATGATAAACAAAAGAACGACATTAGACAAAGGCAGTGAGATATCATTAACGTGAGGTAAGATGTATGTGATAAGATTATGATTTTTAAAAAGTATTGTTTAAGATAACAGACATCTAGTTTTGTTTTTATATACTTTTTAATTCACAAAGACCATAGGGGATACCAGAGGAATATAAGATGAAGTTGTTAATTAAACCACTACTACTTTTTTAATTAAAAAAAGCATTGCCCCTGTAAAGTTTTCTTTCCACAGTTCTGTACATCACTCTTCCTGGATTACCCAATGCATATCGATATCTATTTCTATTCAAACCTTTTATCTATTTTTCGTGTATAGAATTATGACTCTTAAAAGTCGGTGTGTTTTAGCGGTATGAATTGATTATTTAGATATTACAATGAATCGTTATATCATTAAGTTCCAAACACCTTCTTCCCAGGAGTATAGCATGTTGTAAATTATAAGTTTACCAGGTGGGGTAATTGCAAAGGATCAAGACTCTTTATAAGGCCATTTTATGACTTTTGATGAGTTCACTCTAAAGATGGTTCAACATTAATTTGATCACGCTACACATGTATCATTTGATTTTTGTGTTTATTTTTTCGACATTGATCACCCTTATCTTGTGTTATAGGGATAAAATACGGCGATCAAATAAAAAAAAAACAGAGTAGGTCTATTTAAATCGCGTTTATATGCGCTCCTGATTTTTATTGATCGAGTTGTCTTCTTTATTCATATAGAAAGCTTATCATATTAAAAAATGTGTACATTGTATATAAAACGCTACATGTAAGGATCACATTATTTGTTTTTGAACATTAAAGTGTTGCAGTGATTTTGTTAAAATTAAATGCAAATCTTAATTCTTAACATACTGCACACAGTGTGATGTAAATAACATACTGTAAAATATACTATATTTTGATGACATACATTTATTAAGGGAAGGAAGGAAATTACGTCATAATCTCTGATAAAATATGATCAAAACCGGATTGAATCCACGGTATAGTTTAAAAAAATGATTGTTTGTTTGTGTTTACCATAAAAATATTTTCTTTTTTTTAAATTCACACTTTCTTGCAAATATTATCAATTTACGGAATAGATTGATCCACTCTTCTGTTTCCCTACACTGCGCGTCCAACGAGTCGAGCCCCGTGGGGATCCGGGCTAAAATAGGTCCTCAGTACCCCCTTGCTTGTCGTTAAAGGCGACTGAATGGGGCGGTCCTTCGGATGAGACCGTATGAGCCGTGGCCCCGTGTCACAGCAGGTGTGGTACGATAAAGATTCCTCCCTGCTCAAAGGCCGTAAGTGCCGAGCATAGGCCTAAATTTGCAGCCCTTCACCAGCAATGGTGACGTCTCCATATCAGTGAAATATTCTGGAGAGGGACGTTAAACAGTATACAATCAATCAATCAATCCATCAAGTCGATGGCGTCATAGTGGATCTCTTAGTACAGTAAGATTATACACGGGAAAACACGGGTAGTAAAATATCATGAAAACGGATCATGATCAGTACATTGTAGGGTATTTTGTGAATTACTGAACTCAGAAAATATTTCTACATGGTTGTTGTCGGAAATATTTATTCGTTACGTCTTATTTCGTAAATATGTGACGTCATAGTTGGGTTTTTCCGTACTCTAAAATGTAAACATGACACGTTTTTCTCCTGCTCATGTCTTGTTTTAAACAAGTTGTTTAACTATGCCCTGTGCATTATTTAGCCCAGCTTTAGCAACCGATATTTTTACAGATAATCAAGGACATAGCAAACTTGCATTTCGACGTTAATTTTCAAATATCGAATGATAGGATATTTTGCAAATTAATTTTTTTTTGGTGAGTAATGGGCACAGAATTATGGAGAATCAAAACTTCACTAAGACACTGTACAGACTTTCGTATTTGTCATTCAATATCTCTAAGATAAGTCTAGAAACCTATGGATATATCTGCTTTCCGGTATGTGGGACATACTAAATTAGAAATATACAAAATATGAAGAAAAACAATTTTGAATGACAGGTATTTTTTTCAGCTAAAGGTCTTCATCCCCTTAAAACGTAAGTATATATTACCTTCTGTTGTCACTTATATTTAGCATAATAATACTATTTGCGAAATAAGGAATTGCAACGTTTATATCAAGATAAAACTTTCAATGATGTGCGCCACATACTGAACACATATTCAGAAGTCTTTGTTTTGTAATTGATCAAACATTAAGCTTCTAATTAAAACAAAAAAAGTTCTAAATTAGCGATAACCAAGAGGTAATATGAGTGCTGAGCTCACCAAATGACATCCCCGCCTCCTAGATGATCATAACAGCAAAGTCCATGTTTTTTTCACTGGGATACCCGAAATAAGTGTAAAAGGTGCACAATGTTTATGAAATAGACTTCAAATTAAGTATAATTCAATTTTATTGAGTGGTACAAGAGATGTTGTAGATAAGTTTAGATTCAGACTGTCTTAAGAGCAAGTCTCAGAGAAAAAAAAATATGCAAAATATGAAAAAAATCGTCCAGGAGGGTATACTTTAGTTCTAGGTTGTTTCAAGATGTAAAATATAAAGTTAGAAAAAAATGTTATTACACTTGTATACCCCCGCTTGAAAGAGGGTATATAGTAATCGTTAATTCAGTCCGTCCGTCCTTCCGTCTGTTACGCTTTGGGGTACCCTTCTCTTATCCGCAACTTCTCTCATACCACTGAATGAAATTTGATAAAACTTTCACAGAATCTTTATTACATATTGCCTTTGTGCACCTCCTATTTTACTTTTTGATCCGACACATATTTTGGGTTTCACGGCCACAGCAAAACATGGACTTTGCAATTATAACTATATGGAGGCAGGGGGTATCATTTTGTGAACTCACAGTACCTCTAGTTTGTTTCTATTTTCAGAAACAACCCCGTTTCTATATTTAGCAATAATTGGCAAAATCAATAGATGCAAATATGAAAGTTTGAGGTCTTACAAAATCACTCCAAAAATTTTTGCAACACAAGTTATTTATTATATCATCATAACATATATGTTAAAAATGCTGAATCTTAATTTTTTCCCCAAGTTATTGCATCGATTTATATTCTATGACCAAGCCACGTGTAAGGCTGAATTTTGGACTTCAGAAATATTATCTATGTTTAGTGCAATGATAAAGCTTAAATGGAGAAAAAATCTGATCTTAAAGTGAACTTTATAAAAATCAATTTATATTCTATCAAATATGAAAAAATCACTGATGGCATTTTAGTAGACATGTATCAAATAAATTGTGGAAATGATGATTTTTTCATGATAGACAATCCTCCATATGTAGCTTTTAATTATTGAAATATAATTATTATTGCTTCATTTGATGATCAGTCATTCAAGTTTGAATAAAGGTTAAGAAAGACAATTAAAATTTAAAACTTCAATAAAAGTTCAAAATATTGACCAAAAGGATAAGATTATGAGAATAAGTATGTGTGTTGAGGAGTTATCTCCCGAAGTGGAAGTCTCTATATAAAAAAGAGAAGAAATGATAATACAACATGGAAGGGGAAGAAGATCAATGTGATTTCAGCAATTTCTCAAAATTTCATGCAGTGATGGTCCAAAATTTCATATATACGAATGTAATAAGGATCTACATGTGCTGCTATCCTATAAAAGTTAACAATTCTGTCCTATCCTATCGTGAATCCTGCATCCACAATCCTATCCTATGATTTCAGTCTATTCCTATCCTATCCTATCCTATCCTGCAACTCTCAGTTTTTTAATATTTAGGAATTAATTTGACAAAACGGAGAAAAGGAATGATCAGAAAAAAATTCAGTTATATTGATTGATAATATATTGTTTAACGTCCCTCTTGAGAATTTTTCACTCATATGGAGATGTCACCGATGCCGGTGAAGGGCTTCAAATTTAGACCTATACTCGGCACTCAGGGCCATTGAGCAGTGAGGGTTCTTTATCGTGCCAACGCCTATCGTGACACGGGACCTACGTTTTTAAGGTCATATCCGAAAGACCAGTGACTTTCACTTCTAGTGCCGAGCGCTTGGCGAAGGAACAGTCACTACCTTTGTTTACGTCTTAGGTATGACGCGGCGCCGCGATCGAGAATCGAACCCGGGCCTCCCGATCACGAAGCGAACGCTAAATTCAGTTATAGGTTTGGTATGCAATAAAATGTTATTTATTTTAATGGAGAAAAATAATCGCGATCGGCATTCCATAATTCCTGACACACCGCACAAATAAATTTACGATTATCATTACCATGTTGAAAATTAATGTTAACAAGCAGATTGTAATAAAACGCGGGCAAGTACTGATTTTGCAGACATATGTAAAGAAATTTGGCATCCAGGAGAATTAAAGAAAAAATATAATGATCTGAAGACATGGCCACAGGGACTTGCTCCCGGCATGTACTTTATAATTAATTATATTTAAACCATAGGCCTACACGGTAATAATGATTAAAGTAGATCGCGGGTTTTCTGACGTCACAATAATATTTGACGTAAAAAAAAAACTTACAGCGTACAGAGAAGTAACTGAAGCAAAAATATCAGCAGTATTGAATGCAGTAAAAAGTGAAATATTTATTAAAAGTTTTTTGATGGATTTAAATATTTTTGTTTGCATTTGAGAAAAAAATGATGTTTTGATCAAGAGTATCTTTTACCTTACATTAAATAGTTTTTAACGATGATCAATATCTGTTGTGAGTACGTCCATTCTACAGGTCTGGACGATTTCCAAATAAGAAAGTCACGTGAACTGCTATAAATACACAGAATAAAAAAGGTACTAGTCCTTCTGACTAATCAGATAACAGCATTTAGACAAAACCCACGAAAAACTAAATAAAACACATGATCAAAAGATTTTATTTAAACAAATTCTTTGTAATACTTATGCACAGTTAAGAATAATACAATATTAATGACAATTCTACCGTGAATAAACACGACTCGAAGCTTAGAAAACGTTTTAAGTGCGATTAAAAATCTGTCACTATAGGAGGTAGTAATCCCAAAAGTTAATCTAACGATAAAAATTTGATATTAATAAAGAAAGTTCATTTTTTACGCCTAACATAAACATTTTATCGAATGGATGCCTGTCTTAATTATTTTCTTGGTGTTTATTACAAAATCGCTCATAAGCAGTTTCTTATATACGAGGTAAAATATTGGGATTAGTCGCATTCATGTATAATTATTATCTTTCTTCCATGTTTTACGTCTTACCTTATGGGTACCGTAGGGCTGCATAGCATTATAAACATTCCGCGCTCATGAAACCCGTGATATTTTAAAAGTATTGTAGTCCATACGATAAACACTTACAAGTTTGAGGTGGATCTAAACACATGAAATTTTAGCATCATCGATGAAAATTCGGTCGGCTAAGCAATATTATATTCCAACATTTATTCTGGTAAATGTTATAATTGAACTTGATAGGAACTTGCTAGTGTGATTTATTCATCCGTAAACAATTACATTGTATCATGCATTATATTTTTTTATTTCGATATCAAGGTAAAAAAAAAGTCAAGGTTGTTCACGGTAAATATGTTGGGAATACCGTATTCTTAAAAAAAATTCGTCTAACTTCTAAAGGTTTTCCGTTAATTTTTTTAATAGGAAAAAAACAAAAAACACGTGTTATATTTTTGTTCTTTGAAAATATGTTTTGGGGTGTGTAAAAATGCTGTTGTCTGATTGGACAGAAAAATGATTACGTGTACATGTTGTATATTTATAGCAACTTTCAGTTATCGTTCTTAATTTCCATATTTGGAATTCGTCCAGACCTGTTCTAAAATTGTATTGCCTAATTGTTGATACAATACAAAAACAGATCCACCGCCGGTTTGTCTGGCGCCTGCGCTGCAGTTTAATTTTCTTCCTTGTTCAATTTTGTTTTGTTTGTTTAATTTAGTCTACATACTTATCTACTTTTTTAAAATTTGTTTTACAATCATCTCTAAATCATTATACAAGGTATCTATTTTCTTCGTGATGATGCACGTCTACATTGGTAATATTTTATGCGCAACAATATTGTCAGAGCAAAGTCCATGTGTAAGATTTTTAAAACGAGAAAGAAATGGACAGTGTATGGTACTTCAATATGCTAAATGAACTATCATTTGTACATGAGTTTCTCGTATATACTGATGATTTTTTTTTATTTTGGACCGGGGGAAGGGGGGGGGGTGAATTACATAATAATCAAAAAGAGAGACGTTAATGATCACCAAATAAAACATCACCAAATAAAATATGTACGTCCTATTGTCACCTATTACTCAGACCCTTTTATTATTGACAATCAATAGCGATTCGGCTTATAACTGCAATTGGCGTTTTGTGTGTATGTGTGTAGGGGGGGGGGTCAACGCAAGAGTTGCAGGCCCGTAGGAAGCAATCTTAGTTAGAAGCACAGCTACTCGTCTATATTTTCAGTTGGGGGTATTACCGACAACCAACAAAAATTTCTTGACATAAATAAAAAAGGAAAGGGATATCAGACATTTTAACTGAAGGGACGCAAGCATATATTGTAGTAATGATTTCTATAGCATTAATACCTGATTTCTAAAGTATATATACCAATACTTTTTATAGCATTCTTTATATCGGCAAAGTGATGATAAGAAATGGCCACATTTTGAAGGAAAAACTAAAGTCTGTTAATTCAGGGATAGAAGAAATAAATTAATTCATTCAATGAAGTATAGATGATGTATACAATCTTGGTCATAAAGTTAGATTAATTCAACTGCAATATTTCCGATTTAAAATCGGGTATGTTTTTAAAATAGATAAAAATGATTCAAAAAATAAATATGTTGAAAATGTTCTAAAATCAGTAAGATGTTTTCTTATTCTGACATTCATGTACATTTGTTATATTTTTTTTGTACCGATGACCTTGCGTTTAGTGACAGAAAAAAGGAATATGACATTGAAATAGTGCACGCTATTGGTAAACTTTGGAAATGATTATATCGGGAAATTGAATTCACAGATTGCATGCTTTATTTTGAGTGAATTGTGGATTAATTAATTTTTTTCGAGTCTTGCAGGTATACGAAAATAATGACGTCGTACCAACGTGATATAACGTCGTGATGAATAAATCAAACTGATGAAAAATTGTAAAACTTTAAAGTTTTTTTTGAGAAATTGAGGAAGAACGCACATTGACTTTTTAGCTCACCTGAGCCGAAGGCTCAAGTGAGCTTTTCTGATCACATTTTGTCCGTCGTCCGTCCGTCTGTCCGTCTGTCCGTCCGTCCGTCCGTCCGTCTGTCCGTCTGTAAACTTTTCACATTTTCGACTTCTTCTCCAGAACCAATGGGCCAATTTTAACCAAACTTGGTACAAAGCATCCTTGGGTGAAGGGGAGTTTAAATTGTTAAAATGAAGGGCCAAGTCCCCTTACAAGGGGAGATAATCAAAAAAAGACAAAAATAGGGTGGGGTCACTAAAAAATCTTCTTCTCAAGAACCACTGGGCCAGGAAAGCTGAAACTTATGTGGAAGCATCCTTGGGTAGTGTAGATATTAAATTGTTAAAATCATGACCCCCGGGGGTAGGGCGGGGCCACAATAGGGAATCAAAGTTTTACATAGAAATATATAGAACAAATCTTTAAAAATCTTCTTCTCAAGAACCACTGGGCCAGGAAAGCTGAAACTTATGTGGAAGCATCCTTGGGTAGTGTAGATATTAAATTGTTAAAATCATGACCCCTGGGGGTAGGGCGGGGCCACAATAGGGAATCCAAGTTTTACATAGAAATATATAGAACAAATCTTTAAAAATCTTCTTTTCAAGAACCACCGGGCCAGGAAAGCTGAAACTTATGTGGAAGCGTCCTTGGGTAGTGTAGATTCTAAAGGTTTTAAATTAAAAAGGGAAGGGGTTGTTGGGCATGATTGGTATAGCAAGATGGGGAATCTGGTAGAGATCTGCATCACCCAAGTTACTCAGGTGAGCGATGTGGCCCATGGGCCTCTTGTTTAATAAATCGATTCTTAATTTACTTTACATCCATCGTATCGAGTAATATAATATTCGTCTGCTTCGTTTTCAAGTTATGATTATGGTTCTGAAATGCGTACACCGGCGGAAAAAGGACACTTTATTAAATATTTCATTGAAAAAGCGTCATATGTTCTCATCAACATTAGCGCATTTGAATAACGTTTACAATTCAACCACGCAGACGAATCTCAAAAATCTAAATGAAAGGAGTTAGCTGACAAATTTTTAGCCTTTGTTTTCAGGCAGACAGTAAATCCGCGATCTATCTTAAGTATATGTTTCACGTAAAACTTTATTTTTTCGTAAATCGAGCACCATGAAAATAACATGCCTGTACGAAATTCTAAAAATGAAAATATGATTAGACCATAAACCAAACAGACAAGTCAAAAAAGTTAGAACTAGAATATCTTGACTTTCACATATTTAACATTTCCAATGTGAAATTGTTTTATTATTTCAAATTTTAAATGTATACTTTTTTTTAATTACAATCATAATTTATTCTTATTGAAAATTTCAAGTTCGTCATCTGTTATATGTGAAATTTTTTAAACATCCAAAATCTATAGTTCCTTAATAAAAATTAAATATATTTGAAATGTTAAAATTTCTTATTTAACTTCAGTTTCTTCTCAGTTTATGACCAGTTCAGAGCCATACAAATATACTAGTATTTCAATTTCCAATTCTGTTTTGTATGTAAAAAATTATTAATTTACGTTTAATAGAAAATATTTCCTAAATCACACTCATTCTTGACACATGTTCTTTATATCTTATAAAACATGCATAAGAATTCACAGTATTTACAACATTTATAACACATTCTTGAGTAAACCTTGAATTTGACCTTGAAATTCAAGTTTATCAATACTTTTATTACAGTTGTATAATGTATTACATGCATATGAATAGGCTTCCTTATCACTCGCTTAAATTGAATTTCAAATGTAAGAATTATTGTTAGAGAGATAGTCATAAACCAAACAATTTCCAAATGTCAACAATGCACAGAAAAAAAAGCACTGATCTCCTTAATAAAAGCACCATGATTTCAGACTAAGGACCCTTTGACACTGGTTTGAACATCTTTCATTATTTAGTCTAACAGCATATGAGATTAACTGCAATCTGTACAGCTGAAATGAGCAGGGTTGTCCTGAAAAAAAAAAACAAACAAACTTATAGGCATGTAGATTTTAAATTTTGTCATACACATTTAAATTGTTTTTGATTGTTAATATCTTTCACATTTCATCTTTAATTGGCTTTAATTTCACCTTTTTCTCCCCTAAAGTAATTCATTTAGAAATCATGAAAAATAAAATGTCATACCGCAAACTCATTCACATAGAAATTGAAACACAATCTGACCTAACATAATTTACTTGTACATAATAATTAATTTTATCTTGTCGATTTGTTAACAAGTATGAATACATTTGTTTGGGTGACTTTTCTCTTGTATTTCTGCTTGTATTTATCTATTTAATGCTTTTTCTTTGTTTTTATTTTTTTGTCTTGAAATTTGAATATGAAAAAAAGAAGAAAATATATGAAAATATAAAACATCAACATGATGACCAGAAAAACACAGTTCATAATTGTTTTCAATTTTACTTACATAATTTTTAAAAGAAGAAATCAATTGCTTGTGGACACATCATCTCAACTCAGATAATGACCTTTATGTATCTTAATGACCATGCATAAATGCACGATAGAAAAATCAAATCATACATACTTTTTAGATTAAAATCCTTTATACTGTGATGATGCATGAGTGCAGGCAAAACAATTCTCTGTAATAAGTAATATTCAAAGATAAACTTATGTTTCAAAACTCAAAATACATCATACATGCATTGTAAGTGCAGTGCTGAGTGGGCTTATCAAACATTTAAACAGTAGTTTAAGCAATGGTCATGATGATTATACATTCATTTATCATAAATTGCTCTAAAATGAAAGAAACTATTTTATAACTTTACTAGGGAAATGAAAATAGTAACAAACTACTTAAGGCATTATATATATGTTTGTTTTAGCCTAAGAGCTCATTGACAGCTGATTGAATCATGTGACAGAGTATTTGTAAATATTTAACTCCCCTCCCCTTTTTAGTATATCTATGCTACTTCTTTTTTCCCCACCTAATTTTTGTATATATTAAATAGAATGAAATGTTAATAGTTTAAGTCATTAGAACTTTGTTAAAAGGGAGAAATACATGTATGTGTAAAAATGCACACATGTAGAGTGTACAGTGTGAATTATACTTACATGTTCTAGCACATCATCTATTCAATTCCGCTGTTTACGGTTCCTGTGGAATTATCCCATCAAACAGAGCCTATTTAACAGAACAACATGTAAATACACTTTTACATAAGTAAGAAACGGTTAAATCATCCAAACAAGCTGAAGAAATACGGTCTTTCTATGCCTGAAATCTAGGTGGCAGAGGATAGTTTTGTTGCAATTAAAATGTTTGACTGACGGTTTACTTAATATTGAGCTGCTTTTAAAATGTGAATTGAGAAATTTTAAATTCCCTCTACATGTAATAATAGAGTAAGTTAGTCCCTTGAGAAATTTGAAGCTTTTAAGAATAAAACATGTACAAGTTTACAAAATGAGCCCTAAAAATGGCACAGGGACAATCTCAACATTTCATGTGAATCAAGCCTATTTTCACTATTTTGCGGTAGCTGCAACTGCTCCCCGGTCCCTGCTCATGACCTAAGCTACCACGCATATTGCAGAAAAACATTTGTACACACCAATGAACAGCAAGAGATAATAGTTCAACCACCTCATTTTCAAGCTACAATTCATCATATGAACCCATCCCGCTTTACCGGTAGAGTGAGTTTTGAGCTTAGTTTTGTATTTCTGGTCCAAATCCCATATACAGTAGTAGTGAAACTATTTGAGTGTCGTTTTCCAATAAAATATACAAGGCCACCAATTAACTCCAAATGCATCCATAAAATATTCTAGCTATAAAATTACTTATAATATACATTCAAATCTCAGGTTTGTCTATTTTTTTTCTATTTTTTGACAGGTACTTTATTTAAAACAATCCTCTGTCACCTTTACCCAAAGTCTTTCGGTGATCGTTCACGGTTAGATCGTACGCCGTATTACTCGAAGTTTATAATATAAATCTATGTTTTGAAAAAAAAAGTTTTATTTTCTATTTTAATTTTATAAATATTTCTTGTGTACGTATTTCGTTTTTGCAATTTATTCTGAAACATTAATTAACCTTTGCTCGAATTGACTGTAGGATACAGGAAAGCATAGGATAGGATTGGAGAGGATTGGATCAACTTATGTTTCTTTCGTGAATCCTCAATCATGAATTCTATCCGATCCCATCCCATGTCAATTTGTGCGATAGCAGCACATTACAATTTGTTGTGGGGAAATTTCACAATAAGGAATCCAATTAAGGGGGATGTTCGGCCACCTTTAGTGCAGTAAGAACAAAATGTAAACTTTTCTTCAAATGGCTAAAATACATTATATTTTGATCAAATTTTAAGACCTTATGATAAAGATACAATAAATATGCATAACTGAATGCATGTTGGGCCTATTCAATCTATACTTTTGCAGAAAAATGCTGTTGATATTCTCCTTAGAACTGCGCAGCTACAGAATTCAGCAGAGCCTTAAAAAATCCAAAACAATATGCAAAGTCTGCATTTATGCTCTCTCTACAACCATTTGTTGAGAAAATGTCTTTATTTTGCATTTTTAAATGGTAATTTCAAATTCAAAACATGGTACTGTTGTCTTCAAAATGAGTGTAAAAACCATGAAAGTAGTTCATGGATAGCAGCACGTGGTTTATTTTTTAAGCACAGAATTTTGTTTTTCAGACCTCTTCTTAATACGGAGGCACATAATAATCTTTAAAAAGTAGAAGAGAATTACGGTTGCAAAATGTTTCAAATGATATAAACACTTTTAAAAGGGGAAATGTGTTATACTGTGGCTTAAAAAAATTAGTATTATTATCTAACAGTTGTTATAAAGTGAACGTATTGATAAAAATATCTCAAACTCTTTGATTCAGGTAGGGAAAGATGAGCACCATCAAATTTTCAAATTAAGAGTATGTAAGTCTGCCACATATAACTTATTTTACCTATCAAAATCTTAAATATCACCAATGAAACACGAAGAAAATTGGACACATAAAATAGATATGAATGACCTTGTTTTAGTACCTACTAGTATACTGTGTCAAATAAACATTTATAATTTTCATCACATCGGAGCGCCATTTTAAAAGAAATGAAATCATCAGCGTGGATAAGGAGATTTACTGAATAAAAAACTTTTTTTTCTGTTTTCCCATATTGTTAAATTACAATTTTACAGAGTAAAAAAATCTACATAATAAAATATTTAGATCATTTTTAAAATGACGTTTGGTGGTACTTCCAACTTAGGGAAAAATTATTGGGTCCATATTTATAGGTGAGAAAAAAATCTCAAAATTTAAACATATAAGAAAAAGAAAAAAAATCGTGTAATTGGATGTAAAAAAATAAGACGGGTCATTTCTAGGCAGTAGGTCAGGAGAGAGGGCAACCAAATATTTTTTTTTAATGGTCTTAACATCAAATAAGGCTAGTACAATGTAATATAATTTTCTCCTTGCTTGTGACTGAACCCAGGATAACTAGTTTTAGGCATATGAATGATTGATTATTGCTGTTTTACAATAAGGTTTATGAAGCCAAATTTCTACAGCTTTGTTGTACTTTGATCCTTTGGCAGCTCACCCTGTGACAAAATGCTCACTCTAAAAATAATTAAGAAATTTCTTATTTGAAGTTGTATTTTTTTTACACAGTCATTGACCAGGTGGACATCAAAAGTTCCTATGATTCACCGTTGAGTACTGTATCATCATTTGGAGACACCTCCCCCCCCCCTTTTGTTAGAAGGAAAAACAGTAATATAAACCTAAGACCTTAAATTATTTGGTAAAATGTTCTCCGTGTATACCTTTATGCATTTTATTAAAACGTTTCAATAGACCAGCAAACAAATGAAACGATACCGTACTGTAAATTACTCATAACAATGATGAAGTGAACCAACATCTTTTCAGTACTTTCAGTACTTTGATTACTACAGAAATGAAAGTGACGCAATTTTTTGTGAATGTTTTTTGAAGACCAAAAATTTTAGCAAAATTTGTTATGTACCTTCTTCAGGCTTCATCATTTTTTAGAAAAGCAAAACTTAAAACGGATTACTACGTATGTCTGACTTAATCTTTCTGCGTCCCCCCCTCCAATAGCGAATCGGGGATTGTTTACTTTTTACTCCTAAAAATTATTACTTACATTTAAACATCCCTTGATTCCCATGTGTTTATTTTTCCTGTCATCTATAACTGAAAATATACTATAATGTTTAAATTCCACCAATACGGTTGACGTTTGATCCTAACAAAAATCTCGTCAAAATCCAAAGTAAAATTACACCATCGACACGTCAAATTTGGCTTGAAATTTCAAATCTTAATTGTTACCCTTTAAATCAAGCTTATTTCATTTAAAAAATTAAAAAATTGCAACAATTCAAATTCACAAAATTTTTCATGACCTTACCGTTTTATCGATTCATCGAGAAAGGAAGAGCAGGAAACAACTTAATATTAGACTACATGTATATTGAAGAAAATCGAGAAAGACAAACACACATTTTTTTTTAAACCAGCATGTGCTTACTATAAAACACTTTTCATTCGAATGCCTAATTTGATCTGGTGTTGTATCGTTTTATTTCAGAAAAATGACCCAGAAGAATTTCTCAGATTTTGGTTATTTTGTGGACTCCTGTCCCGGTAACAAGACAGAGTACACAACCTCGGCTACCAGACTGAGGTGTGGTGTGGATGAAAATGGGCGGAGTCAGTACGTCTGTGTTCCCAATCACGAAAGGTCAACTCTGGTGGAGTTCTGTTATAAGTCAACAGTTCCATTTTATGAAAAAGGTATGTTTTTATCTTTACGCATATATTACTTCAAAATTGTAATAATCTAGTAAATTTGTACTCAAGTCACTGTGATTTTTGTGCATGCAGGAAATTGTATAGAGGTTTACGAAAGTGGAAATTTGGATCAAACCAGCTGTCTCAATTTCACAGATGGATGTCCTGATGACCATTTCTTTCTCTCTGACCTGTACAAATGTGAGTTTGAACAAGATCAATATAAATAATGTAAAGATATTAAGAAATCACATTTGCATTTTTAAGCAACTACAACGAGGTATGCACCTAAAGCTTCAGGTACAAGGTAATATCTGTGAATGCAGATAATAATATTGTTAAGTATATATAGGTGGAAAAAAGTAGAATTTTAGAGAGGGAGGAGATGTAGATTGTCGCTTTATTTATTGCTGACAGCTTCATTCTTTGCAACATGACGAGAAGATCCTAAACGATAAAAGTAATGTTCGTGTCTATATTGCAAAATATGTCCAGTTCTCAGGAATTTCACTTTGATATTTGTAACTCTAATAGTATATGCTAAAGTGTATGTGTTTCTATTATTTGGTAGAATCAAGACTAAGACTACTCTTATTTTTGATACAGTCCCAGCTTGTCTAGGAGTCAATCTTCAAGAACGATGCTTTTTTGCGGATCCTGCATGTCCTAACATCACGTAAGTGAACATTGAAGAAAGAGAGAGAGAGAGACAGACAGACAACAGATATATCACACTTATGGCAGTTAAAAAGTCAGGTCTTCATTAAGTTCATTCAGTCGACAAACAACACGTTGTATATTGTACATATACACAAAATCCATGGGGAAGATTTTTGTACTGAGAGAAATCAGTGCACACTCTGGTTTCTACTTGTTCAAAATGATGAAAAGAGTGCTTGCGTTTAGTCTTTAAGGATATATCTCTGGACGATGGTTATATTTTGCTCTACATGATTATGTTGAATAGTGTAAATAAATATGTTATTCGGAAAATTGACCAAAAACTAAGGATTTGAACGTCTCTAAAGGAACACCCAATGTGGAAAATGATCTGTCCTGCACACGTGCATGCGCAGATCTAGAGGGGAGGTCGACGTGATCAGAACTCCCCATCCCCTAGAATTTACAAGGTTAAAAATATATGTACTAAAGCAAGAAAACAGTTACCATGGACCCCCCTTGGAAAACGCTGATCCCCTCTAGTAAACGCGAATATGTGTGAAATGGGTATGAAAAGTGAAAGATTCGAGGCAATAAAAGTCATAGACTACCCCCCCCCCTCCCCCCTGGTAATAGGTTTTTGAAGCCTGGGCAAGTTTAGGTTTTTTTGGCTTGTCAAGAAATTTCTGGGATTGGATTTTTTCTGACTTGGATGAACCCCCCCCCTCCCCCTTGGAAAAAATTCTGGATTCGCGCTGGACGTGTATTTAAAACTCATAATTTTCATCCATTAAAGCATATCGATATCCTTGCTTAATTGTGAAATTTTCCACTTCTTCGGATCGGACCGTATAAACCCAGGTCCCCTGTCGCAGTAGGTGCTGGTACGAAAAAGTTCCCTCTCTGCTCAGTGGCCCTAAGTGCCGAGTATAGGACAAATTTTGCAGCTCTCCGCCAGCAAGTGGTGGCGTCTCCATATAAGTGAAACAATTACGAGCTGGACCTTGAACAATATACAATCAATCAATTAATCGTTTGTGAAATTTTAAGATCAATCAGTTTATTTTGCTTAAGTGAAATACACTAAGATTTTTTTGTAATGAATTCTAAATCTTACATTAAAGATATCAAAAAATCTGTTAAAGTTTACTTTTTTAGGTAGAAATACTTCTTTTTCCTTTTCTATATAGAACAAAATTAAGGGAAGGATCTTTACCGGATGATGACTCAGCACCTATTGAGGCGATCGTTACTGTTGTCTGTATTGTTCTAGTTTTGATAACAGTATTCGTGTGGAGGAGAAAACATAAATCTAAAAGTATGCATTTTCTTTTTAAAGTGTTCAGAGTTTTATATCGGCTTAAAATGTGAAAAAAATGCTTTTATTTAGTAACTTTCTGCAAAAGAGGAAGTCTTATAAAGCACTCATCATAAATATGCTTAATAAGGATACCACGAATTCCAAATATTTTGGTAAGATTACTTAAAAATCCTTATTTGACAACAATTTTTTCAAATAAATTTATTTCCAGAACTAAAAGTTATCAAAAGGACTTAAAGCTTCTAATCATCATATTAAGCAACACGTGAAAAAAAAATAGGTTTTGCGAAATATAGACTTGAAGACCCTCTATACACAAAAGCAAAAATGGTTTCAAGACATTCATAAAATTGCATTGAAAAAAGGAAGGCAAACAAAAATGAAAGATGTTTACGTATTCATTGGCGGATCCAGAGGGGGGTTCCGGGGGTTGGAACCCCTCCTAATGTTTTGCCAAGTGGAGAGAGAGAGATATAAAATGTTTTTCTAGAATAAACATTTGTACGTATAACTCGTGTATTGAATAGATAGATTCTCTCACATTTAGTTTCTTCAATTCCCTTTCACTATAAATTACGTTTTATGAGAGAGTGAAATAAAATATTCTACTTATTTTTCTATATATCTTATAGATATGTTATGTAAACTGTGATGTTTGATTTAATATTAGATACCCGGTTGTGTTGATTATATCATGTGTACCGTTTTTTGATCGTATTTTTAAAGAACTAACATATAACTCTTTGTTTTAAACCCCACCCGCACCCCACCCCAAAAAGTTTTAGCTCACCTGAGCCGAAGGCTCAAGTGAGCTTTTCTGATCACATTTTGTCCGGCGTCCGTCTGTCCGTCTGTCTTTCTGTCTGTAAACTTTTCACATTTTTTGACTTCTTCGCAAGAACCGCTGGGCCAATTTCAACCAAACTTGCCACAAATTATTCTTGGGTGAAGGGGATTCAAGTTTGTTTAAATGAAGGGCCACGCTCTCATTCAAAAGGAGGTAATTGGGAATTAATGAAAATTTAGAGGCATATTTTGAAAATATTCTTCTCAAGAACCACTGTGCCAGGAAAAATGAAACTTATGGGGAAACATCCTCAGGTAGTGTAGATTCAAGTTTGTTCAAATCATGACCCCCTAAGGTAGGGCGGGGCCAAAATGACGGACCAAAGTTTTACATAGAAATATATAGGAAAATTCTTTAAAAATCTTCTTCTCAAGAATGACAAAGCCACAATTCATTATATTTATATGGGAGCATGCTCAGGTAGTGTAGATTCAAGTTTGTTCAAATCATAAACACCCCCCCTCCCGTGGGTAGGGCGGGGCAAAAATGACCGACCAAAGTTTTACATAGAAATATATAGGAAATTTCTTTAAAAATCTTCTTCCCAAGAATAAAAAACCTTAATTCATCATATTTATATGGAAGCATGCTCAGCTAATGTAGATTCAAATTTGCTCAATCATGACCCCGGGTGGGGGGGGGGCAAAATGGCCGACCAAAGTTTTACATAGAAATATATAGGAAAATTCTTTAAAAATCTTCTTCTCAAGAATGACAAAGCCATAATTCATCATATTTTTATGGAAGCATGGTAAGGTAGTGAAGATTCAAGTTTGTTCAAATCATGACCCCCAGGGGTAGGGCGGGACCAAAATGGCCGATCAATGTTTTTAAAGATATATATAGGTAAATTCTTTTAAAATTTTTTTTCTAAAAAATAGCAAATCCATGATTGGTTGAGGGACTACTTTTGGATTTACACTTTTCAATAAAAAGCCATTTTCTACATTTTCGTACCCTTAGTGCTCAGGTGAGTGATGTGGCCCATGGGCCTATTGTTTTTTTTTTTCAAATTCTAAAAGAAATTCTTTGTACTGATAGGAGATCCTGCAAATCCATTCGATATTTTACGGCTTCAGAAGTTTTTGAAAAGTGTTTGTTTTTTATCCGGACTATTGGTACATGTACCTTTTCAAAGAAAAAAGGGACGTAAAACAAATAGTATCTACTTCAATATTAGATCTTCCTATACGTGTGTGTGAATCTAGCTTTGCTTGAGAGAGAGAGAGAGAGAGAGAGAGAGAGAGAGAGAGAGAGAGAGAGAGAGAGAGAGAGAGAGAGAGAGAGAGAGAGAGAGAGAGAGTATGTGTTGGAAGGAAGGGGTAGAGGGACATGTCTGGAACCCATCTTTCAAAAATTGCTGGGTCCGCCCCTGGTATTGGTGGACAAACATGCAAGTATAGTGCTAAAAATTGCCTGTCCAATTTTCAGAAAGATTGAATTGGTCTACAGTAAATACATACTTTAGGTTTCAAATGTCATTGTAGATAGGATCAGCAGATTACACATTTCTTAAATTTATTATACAATAAAAAATATTTTTATTTGCAGTAAAGAGAGATAGAGAGAGAGTTATTGAAGCATTTCATACATTACATATTTTAAGGCAAGAGCGGACAAGTTTTGTCAAAATGATGTTTATGAATAAAGGAGAATTCCGATGCAATTCTAAGAAAAATGATGCATATACATGTATATGTTTTATGAATAAGCTTAACAAGCCGTCCCTACATGTACGATGTTGATGAACATGATATAATATAAATAAAATATACATCATCGTGTTGTTATAGGATCAGGAAAGCATGGTATTGTTGCAAAAGAACTTGATGACATTGTGGACGGAGGTGAAGATCGTGACCATGATAGTGCTAGTGTCTCAGATTGCGAACGCCCACTGCTGACAACAGATGACGGTATTCATAAAACAATGTCATGTATAAAATTTTTGCTTTTCTGTAAAATGTTTTGAAATCTGAACTTTACATGAAGTAACCCTTTTACTACCAAATAATTTTCTTAAAAAGTTTTGTTCCTTAAATGCAAAAAAATATTGTCTTCATGTCATGAAATTCACATTTATATAGTTATTGGAAAATGTAGTTCTTAAAAAAAAATAAAATTCTTTCAGGAAAAATAGAGACACAAGAAGCGGTCGTCAATGAAGATTCAAACGGTAGAGAGAATTTCGTTATAGAATCTGATGACAGCAATTTTACTGCTGAGCTTGAAAATCAATGGATGCAAATACAGGAAGAGAAAAGTAAGAATATAGACAACTTATATTAACAAAACTTAATAACGACCAAATTAAAAAAAGAAAAAATCTGTTTTACTTATTGATATATGTATGAATTTGGATATTTATTTATGCGGGAGTTTTTTTCTTCAAGAAAAGGGGAATGATTTTTGTATAATGATTATATTTTTAACCATTTTTATGTTTTCTTTTTTTAATTTGATATTAATTAATTTTCTAAGGACGTGCAATTATGTCTCATAAGTAACAATACATATCAACCGAATAAGCACAAAAATTTTTTGAACAGGTAGACGGTCTCCTGAAATAAGAAAATAAAATAGGTTCCAACAAGCATAAAAAAATTATTCATATCCTACGTCTTTTAAAATCCGTTATTGAAAAAAAAGAAAGTACTTGTTTAAATTCTACATGATTTCAAACTTGTGATTAAAAGGACATTATTCAAACGTATCATTCCTTAAACTATCTGGGAAAATAAACAAAATTATCTCCTGAAATTGAACAACATGTAAGTAAAGCAAGTGACTAACAAAAGTTAAATATGACTAGATGTAATACGTGTACTAAGGCAAAAAAATGAAACGAAAAATATCAGCAGAACGCCTGAAGAAGAGACAGAAGTTAGTTTTTTTTAAACTATGAATATAATTTTATATTTGCATATCCACTGCTCTCTCCCACTATGAACCTGCAGGTTTAATTGCGGTTATTGCACTGTGGACGCAAATGCTCCTGCTATGAGTGCAATTGCTCTATCACATTCGGTAGAACAAGCTCTACTAAAGTTATATCATTTGTTGAGAAGTATATATATATGAAATGTTTCGTAAAAGGAATAAATATAAGTTTTTAATAATATTTTTTTGGAACAAAAAGAAATTCAAAACATTTAAAATTGCAGATCAGATTTATATCTTTAAAAATTTTATTTTAGTAAATGTATTTAACACTACTGGCTTTTAAAAACCCTGTACGTATGAAAATCCCCTGTCTTTCTCTGTATCCTACAGCATTTTCACAGTAAGCTACGGTATATCTACAGTATGCTACGGTATGTCAGTCTGTATATACAGTAAATCTCTGTATGCCACTGTATGTATCCCCAGCAGTTACATACAGTAGACCTCGATACGCTTAAAGTATGCCACTGTATGGCTACTGTTTCCTACAGACAACTACGGTAAGCCCCAGTATATGCCCCAGTACGCCCCTGTTTAGGGTTGATTGATTGTATATTGTTAAACTCCCTCTCGAGAATTTTTCACTCATATGGAGACGCCACCACTTGCCGGTGGAGGGCCACACATTTTGTCCTATGCTCGGCACTCAGAGCCTTTGAGAGATCTTTTTTGTGCCAGCACCTACTGCGACACGGGACCTCGGTTTATACCGTTTCATCCGAAGGACCGAACTCCACGTCCCGCAGTTTTTTAAATTTATTTATGTTCTTTAAAAAAATAAATCTAACTAATTGCATATAATTAATCATTGCATAAAAAACTAAAATGTGTCTCAAAGTCTTTTTGAAGCATATTTAAACTACTTTTAATTATTTCACTTCCGTGGTGGATATCAAAATAATCGTCTTATTATGTACAATCTGAACCCGCCAATAGTCATTGTAAAAAAAAAAAGACCAATATATTTATCTATTTATTTTTAAAATTGACGATACAAACAAATTAATTAATTATGATTCCGAAAGTTGGATTTATTTGGCTTATTTTATGTAAACAAATTTACGCTAAAATGTCACTCAAAGTCTTTTTGAATCATATTTAAACTACTTTTAATTATTTAACTTCCGAGTTGGATATCAAAATAATCGTCTCATTATGCACAATCTTAACTCGTCAATAGCTTTTTGATTCTTTTATTTTGTTTAGTTTGACAAAAATCGGTTCTCATACAAAGAGACATGTTATTTCAAACAGAGACGCGGTCGCTCTCTGCCACAAAATAAACAACAAATAGTGGTCAGTGAAAAAAGACAATATGTGTCATTATTGTGTACCCCTTGTCACTGGTACACTATCAATGGCTTTGAAGTTCTTTCATAATCATGTTAGGGTTTTGAAAACCGATTTTTTTCAATCAAAACAAAGTAAAAATATGAAATGGCTAAATTGATAAATTAAAATTGTGCATAATGTGTATCGTGACGATTATTTTGATATCCATCATGGACGTAAAATAATTGAAATTTGTGTTAATATGCTTAAAAATACTTTGTAGCGTATTTTAGGATTGATAATTTTTATATGAATTAAAACTAAAAAAAAAACAAGGGAGGGGGGGTTGGGGGGGTTGGGGGGTTATATAATTGATTACTTTGTTGTCTTGTCAGTTACAAAAAGAATTAAATTATTAATTTCGTTTATTTATGTATTTGTTGATTAATTTTTAAACAGAATAAATAAATAAGATTAATTTATTAGTTCATTTATTACTTTTGTATTTTTAAAGTCATTTATTTTATATAATTTTCACATACCACTTCACCTTGTTTATTTTCTGCCGTGTCTACTATGCAGCTCTGCATTTGTCAAGAAATAGATTGATTTGTTTTTAAAATGATTAATTTTATGTCATTAATTAATTTGATTTATTTTTTCGAAGAAAATGAATTAAATTTAAAAACTACAATTTTCCACCCCTGTTTTTTTTTTATTGGGGGGGGGGGGTTAAACAAAATTACAAATTTATTGTAAGTATTTTATGGATTGAATAGGTGTTCGCAGAATAAATAAATAATACATTAATCAACAAATAAATCAATTTAAAGAATAGATAAACAATAAATTTCAAAAATTGATAGATAATTATTTCTTGAAGCAATGATTTATTAATTTTTCGGAGTTATGACAGAACTCAATAAGTCTCTAAACAAATAAAAAAAATATAACTTTGTGTTTGTAATTTGTTACGAAATTTCTCAGGTAAATAGCTAAATGAACTTGATTGATAATCCCACATCTTAGATAACAGTACAGTGCTCTGGGAGTGTATTTACTTCTTTGTGCTTCAATGAACAAATACAGGGGCGTACTGGGGCATATACTGGGGTTTACCGTCGTTGTCTTTAGGAACAGTAGTCATACAGTGACATACTGTAGGCGTATCGGATCTTACTGTATGTAACTGTGGCATGCTGGGGATACATACAGTGGCATACAGAGATTTACTGTATATACAGAGATGGCATACCGTAGCATACGGTAAATTTACCGTACCTTACTGTGAAAATGCTGGAGGTTTTAGAGAAAGACAGGGGATTTTCATACGGATAGGGGCTTTAAAAAGCCAGTAATGTAATTGTATAATAAAACTTTTCACAAATTAAAGAGAACTGCCACAAATTTATTTTTTCTAATTTTTTTTTTTTTGCATATTTGTACAAAGAACGATAACCCTTCACACTTGGGTGATAAAAATTCAGAAAAAGCAAAGATTCTTAAATTAGTATGTCTATTTCAAGAACGATTTCAGCTCTTAAAAATAAATAGAAAAACTTAAAAAATCACAGAAAAAGATTCTGGAGTTTTAATCATTATTAAAACGTTCCGTTAATTATCATAAGGTTGAATTATTGATTTTTGTCAGGGGGTTTAAATAACTTTGATTGATGACGTCACAACTGCATCAAAACAAAAATTAAAAGAATGTGACGATAGTGCAGCTTAAAAGTATCCAGATAACTGTTTTAATTAAGAGGCAAATACTGTACAATTTGTTTGTCATTTATTAGAGAAAAGGTGCAATGATCAGGTATACTAGTTTTATAGCCGTGTGTTTTTCTTTACTGAAGATAACAAGCCACATCCTTATGCAAGCCAGGATTTCCTCTGATATTCTTGACAACATCAAAGAATGCAAATATAAGTAATAAACAACCATTATTCAGTGAACATAGCAATAGCTCTGCTGGCATATTTCCCATGATGCACGCTTTTCCATGATGCGCTAGCGCGGATCATGGGATATTCCAGCAGAGCAATTGCTATTCATAACGCCATGTTCACTGAATAACGTTGTTTATTTCTTTAATAATCCTAACAACAAACACTATAGTTATCTATAGTTTAAAATGAAGTGCATTGAAGTGGTAAAATTTTCCGTTTGGATGAAACATTCTGAATCATGCTTCGAACGTCAATTATTACTGAATGGCACGCCCATTTCCTTAGAAACGGACAAGAAAAATTCGTCGTAATGTTTTAGGACACCCCACTTTTTGCGACAAGCAACATGAGTTTTACTGAAATAGATATTTTAAAGTTATAAGAGATATTTAGAGAGTTCTTGCTTCTGTTAAACACGTATTGCAACGAGTTTGTACAATTCTAAATTATTATGCGTTTATCATGTTTACTGGTGTTACCATGACGCATGTATTGGTCGAACACATGCTTACTCTGTGTTTTTTAAACCGTCAATTTGATTGTATATTACATTTATGGTATACCTGTTCTACAGGCCATTTGACGGATTTTTCTTTTCTAAAGAAATGGGCGTGTCATTGTATGAGAATTAACGTTCTAAAGATAGCTCAAAATGTTCCATTCAAACGGGAAATTTTACCACTTCAATGCGCTTCATTGTAAATATTACGTAAACGTTATCACTAAGGTAAATCAAAGTTTTCAAAGTGACCACTATAATGTCAACGCAGCATACTAGCATTGCCGCCAGCAACAATATGCACTGCACAAGGTTGGTTCATTTTTTCTTCTACGTAATTGACGACAAAATGTACAGACAAGCATTGGTCATTTGGTCGTCGGCAACAATACGCTGTGAACACATGCTCATTATTTTGGACTTGAAAAATTGTGTTGAAAAATATTTACTTGAGAAAGCTCCATCTCAAGATCTCTGGTGTCCAATATGAATCCTATCATGCCATAAAAATAATACTTGGTAAACAGGAATTCAAGTAATATCTAGTTCAAATGAAGATTTATACCTTCTTTCAAAGGAAGTAGTTAAGAATCATAGAAAATTAAACGGACATTTTTAAAAAAATCTGTTTCAAAAGTCGCTGTGTCAGAAAAGTTTAAGGTTTTGTAAAAACGTCATTATAAATTAAAAATTCATTTTTATTCAGATAAAATATGCAGAGATAACGAACAGCATTCGAGCTCAAAGGTCGATTAAATATTACAGAAGATGAGGAACCTCGAAAACATCAGAGGTGGAATCAGGTGTCATGGAGGAGTGAGTATAGATCATATTCTCAGTGGGAGGGGCGTGTCAAATTCGTTAGACAAGCAAAATAACAAATCTGTGTTGCCATGGGTGCCGAGTTTAGGACAAAATTTGCAGAGTTATTACGTTTTTTATTCTGACAACATCTATTAAGACTGTTTAATGATGGTAAATTACCGTTCACGGTAGCCTAGTGGTAGAGCGTTCGCTTCGTGATCGGGAAGCCCGGGTTCGATTCTCGTTCGCGGCGCCGCGTCAAACCTAAGACGTAAAAATAGGTAGTGACTGTTCCTTCGCCAAGCGCTCGGCATCAGAAGTGAAAGTCACGAATCTTTCGGATATGACCTTAAAAACGTAGGTCCCGTGTCACGGTAGGCGCTGGCACGATAAAGAACCCTCACTGCTCAATGGCCCTGAGTGATGAGTATAGGTCTAAATTTGAAGCCCTTCACCGGTATACCCTAACCCTAACCCTAACCCTGAGTGAAAAATCTCAAGAGGGACGTTAAACAATATACACTCAATCAATCAATCAATCAATAATGGTAAATTAGACACCATACATTGTATAACATTTTGACAATATCAAACATGAATATATACATGTATGTGACCTCATGTTTTCATATAAACGTGTAGTAGTGGCATGACTCTCGTTTCTCATGTGAGAGGTCTCTTGATCGAATCCCGGACCGTCCATTTTCTATTCTTTTTAAAAATACCTTTTTATTTTTTACCAATGATTGTATTCAGCATGTGAAATGAAAAAAAAAAATATGACGTCTGGCTTGTACAATCTCATAAAATCATCATTACAGTGTGATATGTATTCTATATCAAAAGAATCTTCTAAACACGGAATAAGCAATAGAATCTTTATATCCATATTGGAATACTTTATACATGTAAACATTTAATAATTCAACAAATTAAGTTAGGGGGATCCGACCCCCCACACACCTTCATCCTTCGAACTACGCATGATTAACTTTTTGCCCTAAGCGAGGGCACAGATTCTCTGAATTAGTTTGTTAGAATTGATTTTTTTTAAATAAAAGCTGATTTATACATTCTCTAGAGTTATTGTCCATTTTGGTGTTGAATTAGAGTCAAGATAGAAGTCAAAGATTTAAAAGTTACCGTTTTCCCTTGAAAATATTAACAACTTCTCGGAGAGTATCTGATAAATACAATTTAAGGACAGATGATACAAACAATTATTTTCTTTGGAGGAGACTTAATATTATTCCACAAGTTCAGATAAATGGATTTTTCTTCGACTTTTTTCTCCAAAGAACTGGAAAATGAAATAGATTTGAAAAATATTAGAAATATTTCAATAAAATTACAAATATGGACTAAATACGAAGGTTGTCCCAAAAAGTCGTAGACAGGGAAAACAGTTTCGGTTCTCTTTGCTTAAAAGAACAAGGTACGGTATTAGCAGTAATTCGCCGAAAATAATACGATATTTTAATCTTCTTTGTACAATTTTTTGATGTTATGTTTTAAAGTAAGGAACATGTGGACTAAATTCTACAGGCAAAAAAATGACGTAATTTTTAACTATGACGTCACTAATGCGCGCTAAACATGGAATGGTCGTGTAAAATCGTTAAATTATATTGAAAAATGAGTAATCTCTGCTAAAATTAGACCCTTTCACATGCAACAACCACTTTTATGCTCCGCATATAAGTTCATCATTACATATCGCAGTTACACTATTAAAATAGCTTTGGTTCTCACCTGTAATGAATATGAAATTTGCAAAAGTTAACATGCGGAAAAAATATTTTACCGACAAAATTTTCCTGATATCGATATTTATGATGCGTACACGTAATTGATACAGAATGAGATTTTCTGATTTTAAGTACCATTACTGGATATCGTAAAGTATGAATACCTATGAATATGAATAAAAAATTTAAAAACCAAAAATAAATGGTACTTAAGATTCCGCTTGTACTTATGCTGTTTGTACATCATCTGCACGTCAAGTGTGTAGACTATTGTGTCCGTTTGTTGCACATGTAGTATTGAACAACAGTACTAAAATATCCTAGACCTCAGTTCATTCCACAAATACAGAACAACAATATTTTTTTCTTAATTCATTAAATTTAAAGATCAATTTTAAAAAGTCAGAAATACCTCAGTATAATTATATTTTCTACGAGTCTTCCTCAATATACATGTGTATGTAGTCTTACTATAGACACATAGTTTGACCGCCGAACAATAATATGACAACCATAAAATATTCAATAAAATGTATATGCATCGAATACGATAACCTTTTAATGTAACATTAAAAGTATGGTCCAACGTTAAATAGGTTATTAATTAATTATTCCTCAAAGTTTTCTACTGTAAAAATATATGCACCTAGGGTAAAAAGTACGTAGATGGTTTAAGGATAGATGATACAAACAAATTTTATTTTTGGAGGAGACTTAATATCATATCACAAGTTTATAAAAATGAATAATTCTTAGAATTTTTTCTCTTAAGAATTGGAAAATGAAATGGACTTGGAAATAATGAGTAATAATTCAATAAAATTATAAAAATGGATAAAACACACTCAGTAAAGATTTACAGATGAAAATTAATATCAGAATATGTTAGCTTGGTGCTAAAAGTGTAATATAAACTTTAGAAAAATATACCAAGCCAGGTGAATTTTATGAGGAAAAGCAAAATGGTAGAAATTAGCCCATATGATATAGGATGATTTTTACCATTTTGCCATAAAAATATAAATATACCATTTTGGTATATTTTTCTAAAGTTTATATTACATTTTTAGCACCAAGCTTACGTATTCTGAAATATGTTTTCACCTGTAAATCTTTACTGAGTTTAATTTATCAATATTTGTTTTTCATTGAAATATTAGTAATATTTTACAAGTCTATTTCATTTTCCAGTTCTTAGGAGAAAAAACTCTTAGAATTATATATTTATTTTATAACATGTAATTTTTCTGGCAAATTTTTTATGCAGCATCATCCAAAGTTATAAATTACATGTTTACACAAATTTACATTTTGAAGCAAGTGGTAGATAGGGAAGGGGGACGGTTGGTCTTGCTAAAACCCGTAACGGAAAACGGAACGGAAAATTAGTGTCAAGCAAATATACTAGATTCTAAATAAATCACACAAAAAGCAATGTTCTTAATATAAAAGTCATATACATGTATAATGAAAATTCATCTATTTTTTTAAAGCACGTTCATAAAAAGAAATATGGTTTTGAAAAAAAGCGGAAGGAAAAAGGCTACTGGTGTGTGTATACATGTACATGTATCTGTAAAGACAAATGTTTGACATTCATATGCATATCATGCCACTGCAAAGCTGGCGAATTTAAGGGGGAGGGGGCTTTCGTGTCCAAAGTATACATAAGATTTAATAGATCTATTTTTGGTGTGGTTGTGGGCCCCTGCCCCGACCCCAAACTGCCCACCCCCCCCCCCTTTCTACAAGATTCCTGGATTCTTCACTATATACATTTACATGTATGCATGAGCTGAATGTTTCTTATCCTATTTATATGAAATTTTGAAAGATATTTAAAATTTCGATTCTGGTTTCGGTGGTTTAAATTTTGAGTTCAATATATTACATAATAGAAAAAGAAATAAAAGCGAAAGTCATAGTTATATATGTAAATCATTCCGAATTTTGTTCATGCGCCGACATGCCTTATCGACCTTCATATAAATCGTAATGAATTATTAATATGAAAGATATGTATTTAAGCATACACAATTTTAAGTAGCTTTGAATATATTATGTTCTTGCAAAATTTAGTTAGGATTGGTTGCATGTTTAAGAAATTATACCTATTGTCTACGACTTTTTTGGACAGCCCTCGTACGCTCAGTAAAGGTTTATAGATGAAAAAAATTGAGAATATGTTAAATTAGTTCTAAAGGTGTCATATAAACTTTAGAAAAGTATAGCAAGCCAGGTGAATTTAATCAGAAAAAGCAAAATGGTAAAAAAAAAATAACCTATATGACATTGCTGAATTCTTGTCATTTTGATTTTGATGATAAAATTCACCCGGCTTGGTATATGTTTCTAAAGATCATATTGCACTTTTAGTGCTAAGATAACATATTCTAAATTTTTTTTTTCATCTGTAAATCCTTCACTGAGTGTGATTTGTCTATATCTGCTTTTTAAATTGAAATATTTCCAACATTTTACAAGTCTATTTCATTTTCCAGTTCTTTAGAAAAAAATTCTAAGAATTATTTACTTTTCTAAACTTGTGACATGATACAAGTATAAAGTATCCTCCAAAGAAAAAAAAATGTTTGTATCATATGTCCTTAAATGACTGTGTGTATGTTTATTAAGTTTCCTTTGTTGCTTCATACTTTACCAGTAAAAGTATGATATATAAGATCTTCAGAACTTTGAAATACATGACTGTATATAAGTAATATAAAAGAAGAATAAGTAAAATATATATATATATATATTGCTGAGGAATCGAGGTAACTCTTGCAAATGCAAACTTCGTCTTAATGTGTTCAAAATACAAGTACTGTTTTCAAAGAGAAAATCCTGTTTGCCGTCACATTAACAGCTTTAAACTTTGTAAAATAGAGATCCGTTGACGTGGTACAAGAAAATGTTTTAAATAAAAAAAAAACTACCGAAATGTCCTTTATACTTTATTCTATAAGTGATATTGTTTTCTTGTAGATCAATCAGTTGTCAAGCATGTTGGCGATTACAGTGTGTGGAAGACAGACATATCAGGTGAGCGTCTATCAAGAAAAAAAAGAGTTGTATTTATCAAGCCTAACACGTAGGAGTATTCTTTAAAATAGCTCATTTGCCAAACATAACACGTATACTTTAAAATAGCTCATTTGCCAAGCCTAATTTGTATTCTTTAAAGTATCTCTTCAATTGTAAAGTAACAAGGATTGAATTTCACCGATAAAATAATTAAGTTTCGTGTTATAATTATCCTTAAGCGTATAAAATAAAAGTGACATTAATTTATATACTAAATAGTTTGCATTGCTTTAGCAGTACTAGTATCAAAACGGTAAAAAACTTCACTTACTAGTACATAATTATAATCCCATTTTTACTACTTATATCAAGGATGTTTCCTTGGAATGGGTGTCAAAACGTCGTTTTTTAATAATAAATTTCTTATCTAATAAAGGAAATGACTTAAAACCCATATCCATTTGATCCTTACGTCGCGGGTTCGAACCCAACTGTGGGACGTGGAGACCAGTCCTTTGGATGAAACCCGAGGTTCCGTGTCGCAGTACATGCTAGAACAAAAAAAAATCCCTCCGTGTTCAATTATATTGAAGTGGGCCTGTCCATCTTCCGTTCTTCTGTCCTTCTGTGATTCTTTATTCTCCTGATGATATGTCTAAGGGCTGGTACACGGGGTAAGCCTTGCCTTATAAGTTTAAAACCTTACGTTTTGCAGTACGTACGACTCTCATGTCCACACGCTAAGGCAATACTTACAATATTATTGTAACGTCCGAGCGTTTATCAGATAAATTATTCAATCCATTTCTAATTGCTGGTAGCAATGATATGTAAAATATAAGTAAACGCTCAATGGGTAATCCTGGTATTTAATCGCCCCCCGGCGAACTACTCTCTCCTTGAAAATCAAAAGTCAATATCGGTTCAAATTTTCTTTACACATTATCAAAGTTAAGAATCATCCAAAATTAACACAATAAAACATTTTATTATATAGCTAATAAATAGTCTCTAATAAAATACTACCAAAAATCTAGAGAATTTTTACGCTCAATATCTTGACGTTTTATTGAACGCTAACTTTGTATTACGAATATGAGTATGCCCGAAACATACCGAATACAAACGTTCAATATCGAACGCCCCCTTGTAAACAAAAAAGTCGTCTGGTCAAATTCTCAGAGCTAAATTAAAGAAAGGAAGTGGCATCTATGTAAGATGTGTTTATTTTTCACACAAAAATGAAATTATTTATTAAAATATAGTACGTATTAGACCCATTAAAACCTAAATAAGCAAATCATATCGCTCGGTGGGGTCATCGGAATGATGCGATATTGAACGCTAACAGGACAGACGGTAATTTGAATACCGATACTAAAAAAATAATCAATTTGAGGGTTTTTTTTAGCAGGGATAATTATCATAAATTATGAGGAAATGTTTTTGCTATTTAATAAAAGAGTTATTAAACTTATATTGGTGAATATTGGCACTCGTTGGCTGTTCAAATGCACTCGCAAGCTCGTGCATTTGAACAGCCAACTCGTGCCAATATTCACCAATATAAGTTCAATAACCCTATAGTATAATTAATCCCGAAATTTAATATCCCAACGGAACTGTATCAAAACGGTCCTAGTATCAAAGTACCCGTATATACACTAAATGACCATCACTCCTAAGGAGTGGTTTGGTATAAAAAAATGGCCGTCACTCCTAATGGGTGACCGGGTGTAAGCAAACTATTCTAAAATAGAACGAGTGACCGAGAGTTATATAAATACTGCATAATATTAAATAGACAAATAAAATAATAAATTAAAAAAAAAGACTGACTTTAAAATACGTGACAACCTCCCCCGCCTAAGATTTTTGACTTCGCTCATAGATTATGCACATACAAATATACAGCATTTTCAAATGCATAAATGACAACAACACGTGCAATTACAATCAAATATTTACAATCTGTCGTATTTACACAATAAATTGGGACAATTGTTCTTGTTTTCATAGTCACTGAAAATTACAAGGTAGAGTTCACGACACGCACGTTACGGCGATTAAAATGGTAAGGAACTTTGGTGATTATTTCCATCGCAATGTTTGCAAGGTCCACATTCTTTGGGTCTACATTTCTCGAATGCGCGATGGAAGTGTTTCGAACAACTTCTGATGTACCATCTTGATACACAGTCTCAGACTTAATTAAGGTTAATGAATTCACAATCGTCTCTGAGACACTTCCGATTTCGTTGGAAGGGTCCATGTCGCTATCCTCTGTGGGCAAAGAGGTCTCGTATTCTTTATCCTCCATATATTGTTTGCGTTCCTCTCCTCGAAATTCGAAATCACTATGATCCCCGCACAAAAAATCATCAACATTTACTGTGGGCTCCTCGCACATAATGTCTTCCAGTAATGACGAACTCAAAGATAGGATGTCGCGATCTTCCGGGATAGGGTCGGTCACCATCTTTTCCAACTCTTCTTCGTCTGACGATACGTTCTCGTTCTCTAGTTCACACGCTTCCTCAGAAGAAATGTCACTGTACTGGTCACTGAGAACTGTCACATACACGGGCTTCCTCGACTCGCTCATCATGCCGAGTGTCATCTCTGTCCTGTCACACTTAGTCATTTCAGTTTTAGCCGGCGCCATAGTTAGTCTATGCACATTACACACATGCCTTCGTAGATTAAAAACCGGTCACGGTAGCCAAGTGGTAGAGCGTTCGCTTTGTGATCGGTAGGCCCGGGTTCGATTCTCGATCGCTGCACCGCATCATACCTAAGACGTAAACATAGGTAGTGATTGTTTCTTCGCCAAGCGCTCGGCACTAGAAGTGAAAGTCAAGGGTCTTTCGGATATGACCATAAAAACGTAGGCCCCGTATCACGGTAGGTGTTGGCACGATAAAAAACCCTCACTGTTCAATGGCCTTGAGTGCCGAGTATAGGTCTAAATTTGAACCCCCTCACCGGCATCGGTGACGTCTCCATATGAGTGAAAATTTTTTGAAGAGGGACGTTAAACAATGTACAATCAATCAATCAATCGGAAATTAAAAGTCTACAAAAAGGTCGTTCGCAACAATTACAATTTACAGACTGAATTCTTGAAGAATGCTGTTCTTTCTTGTGTTGGTTCAAAGCACAAAATGAATTTATTTGAATTCTGCATTGGTCACAGACAGCCATTTGCATTTAAAATAAACTAGAACTGGTTAGTCTCTGAATCTGCCTGGTCTCTTAAGTACCCGTCCTCTTCTGGTCATCCTAAACTCGGCTTCAGATTTGACGGAATTTCTAGCGGTTGCTATTATTTCGGCATCTCTTTGAAGTCTCAGTAGCTCACGACCGCTGTCTAGACTACTGTCCTCCCGCACTGTAAGGGTTTCATCCGCCGATAACGTATGGTCAGGGTATTCGTCAGGGTAGCTCCTCACTGACTGGTTGTTTTAGATCCCTTATAGAGTTTTATATTATCCGAATGAATAATAACTGGTTTTGATGTTGTTTTTTTAAAAGCTGAATTCGATAGAATACATCACTTTATTCTTTTATAACTGTCCATGGTCCTCAAGCTAATTTTGATAAAGTTCCCATAATAATTTGTGGTTGACTTTGGCGAACTAAATCTCCAATATCATAATTCACTGAATGCACATTCCTATTGTAATAGTGTTTCTTGCGTTCCTAGTTCTTTCCGGTTACTTCCCTTACAATGTCACACAATATTACTCATAGAATTTTCCAGTCCCTGTGCATAATCCGCTTGATACACCGAATTTCTTTTTCCGTTAAAGTTCTTGGTTATAAGGACAACAGGTAAGGTAATTTCTTCGCCAAATACCATCCGATATGGCGTAATTCCCGTTGTTTCATGTATTGTACTGTTGTAGGCAAACACCATTCCATCAACATACAGTATTTGTCCCAGTCGGTCTGATTCACAGAAATGTATTTAGATTGCTTGTCTTTAATTGTTCTGTTAAGTCTTTCAATCATTCCGTCAGATTGTGGATGGTATGCAGTCGTACGCCTTTTGTTGATTTCTAAAAATTTGCACAATTCCTGAAAGAAATTACTTTCAATCTGTTTGCCTTGATCTGATTGGATCTCCTGTCGACAACCATATCGTTTGATTCACCCCCGAAACATGGTTTCAGCTTCTGCCTTCGCTTCAATTTCTCTGAGTGGAAATATTTCTGTAAACTTTGTAAAGTAGTCGGCAACTATTAAGATGTACACAGATCCATTTAGTGATTTGGGGAAAGGGCCAGCGATATCCACTGCAATTCTTTCGAATTTCTCGCCAATACACAGGCAATAGATGATCAACAACCGTAAACAATGTATCGATACCAAATAAATTACAAACATGATTATCGGTAACAGTACGGTCAAACGACTTCCGTAATCCATCGATGTGATGACATTGTTGATCATTAAAGCTTTGTTGACAGTCTAATTTACACCGTCTACACTTTGCCTCGTGTGAGTATATTCTGGTCAATCCATCTGCGTTTCCGTGGCGCTTTCCAGGGCGATGTTGTTTTTGAAATGTATACGCAGCTACTTGTTGAAGCCATCTCGCAACCTGTCCATCAGTCTCTTTTAATTTGTGTGGCCATACCAACGAACAATGATCTGTTCTTAAAATGAATTCACGTCCAAGTAAATAAAGTTTAAAGTGCCTGATAAAATAAACAAGCGTTGGCATTTCCTTGCGCGAAACACAATATTTTTTTCTCCGCATCTGAGAATGTTCGACTTCCATATGCTATCACTTTCTCTTGTTCATCTTGAATTTGTGATAAAACTGCACCATTGCTTCATTACTTGCGTCTGTGTCCAAGATAAATAATCCTCCATTTACTTTCGGGTAGCCAAGTATTGGAGCACTCAGCAGCTTAGACTTTAACGGATGAAATACTTTATCACAGTTTGCAATCTAGTTCCATTGAATATTTTTACTAGTAGGCATGATATTTTGCAATCTAAGCAAAATCCTTAATGAAGCGTCTATAATATGAAACGAATCCAAGAAAACTACGCAGTTCCATGACACTTTGTGGAGTCTGCCACTCTCGCACGGCTTTTGTCTTACTAGGATCAGTCGTAATTCCTTGTTCCGAAACAACATGTCCTAGAAAATTTGCTTCTTTCTTGAAGAAGTAACACTTTCTTCCTTTCACTTTTAAATTTGCACTTTCTAAGCGATCAAACACAAGGCTAAGGTTTCTCAAATGTTTCTGAATATCGCGACTGTGTAACTAATATTATCCCGCATCAGACAAATTTGTCGATTACTGATTGGATAAAAGCTAATCACGTGACGCCCTGAAATTTTCCGTATTACGTCTCCGTCAAGGCGTTATATGAAAATCGGACACGCGATTCCGTTCCAAGCGTTGTTATTGTAAATAAGAATGGCGGCTAAGAAACGGCTTGCGTAGGTAGTTTGATTACTTAAATTTCTTGTTACGATATTTTATATTGATTGTTATTGGATTAAAACATGATGTTTTCATAATATGCACAGATATTTTTAAAAAATATTTTAGAATTAATGTTAGAGGGATAAATTTGTAGCACAGTCAGTTAGTGACCTAATACGGAATTATACAGGGTGTGAAATGGAAATTGGGCTTCGCCTCGCCCAATATGGATTTCCATCTCGCACCCTGTATGATTCCGTATTAGGTCACTAACTGACTGTGTAACTAATAATATCGTCCAGATACAGTACTGCAATATGCCACTGTAATCCATACAAGGCTTGTTCTACATGTATCACTTTCTGGAAAGTATCCACCACGAGGGGTTTCGAATGCCGTTTCCTCTTTATCACTTTCTCTCATTGGAATTGGTGGTAAGCCATGTCAAGATCTAGCGAGGAAATCCATATCGATCCAGCTAATGAGTCGAGATCATCGGCATCCTTAATTGTCTTTGCATTCAGGCGCTTATAATCCACACATAATCTCCATGATTGATCTTTCTTTTGTACCATAACAAGTGGAGATGACCGGGGGCTGTTTGATTTCTCGATCAACCTTTGTTTCAGCAACTTTTCAATTTCAGCATCTAATACATCTCGCTTGAACATAGGAATTTTTCTCACTCGATCTTTAAATGGTCTGTCGTCATTAAGATTGATACGATGTCTTCCTATTCTTGCGCGCTCCGTAGGCATTTTCGGGTCAGCAAACACAGATTTACGTCTTAGTAAAAACTTTTTGAATTCCATTGCTTGTTCTTTTGACAGGTTTTCACATCCTTATTGCAACACATCACATAGAAAATCAGGAAGTTCATCGGACACCTTTCCGGTTTGCACATTAAACACATCATTCCACAGAAATGAATCACAAACACAACTCACTGGTTCTAATAATGCAATTTCCGTATTTGTCTTCACACAAATTTTACTGGTCCCGGGATTAAAGACACGTACATACACAAAGCCATTTTTCGCGTTCACTAATGTATGACTATTTTTTTTAATTGGCACTAATATTTCCTACTTAGATATTAGTCCTGGAATTCACTTTTGACTTCAACACAGCCTCATGCCTCGGTAGAATAACGCTACACAGACACTACCAGGCAGCTTTGTTCGATTTCCTCACTTGAGCTGTCAGTTCCAAACTCAAATTTAGGATATCATTATCATAATTCCACTGCCCTTGGATTCTGTCTAAGCAAATTACATTATACGCCCCCACGAAAACGCAAAACTATCTCCGAAAGTGAGAATAATTTTTGCAGTTCCAATTGTTTTTAAATCCCTTCCATAAGTAGTTTTTGAATTTCTTTCGCACTAGCTCCAATACAGGTCTATTTAATGGGAAAAAATATTGTAATACACTTCCTTTGAGATAAAGGTATTTACCGCGACTGTGTCGATTTTTCAGACCAACGGAGTGCTGTCCACTAATTCTCTCACTTATATACCAGATTTTCCGTGCACAATCACTAGATCATCAGTCATTTTATTCTGCACATCCGCTTTAATTCCGAAATCTTTGTGCGTTACAACGTCTGTTTTTGTTTCAGAACATGAAACATGACGCTGTACATTTGCTGTATTGGGTCTATTTTTTGCGTTGACCGACACATGGCATACTGCCTCAGTCGAATTGAGTTTAATCACTGACATATATCTCCGGAATATTCGACACTTCTTGTTCCGAGTTTATTGACATCATGATTGCCATTGTTTTCCGATAGATAATGAGACGAGTTACACTTAAAGCATCTTTTCACCGTATTGGTCGACAATTTTAGTTGATGTGCTGTTACCAATGTACCGTTTTTCAGTTACTGTGTACACCTGTGGTTGGTATTCTTTCTTCACGTGGGGCTTTTTATTTTCGGTAAAGCGTATGCACTCTTCTTGCATAACAGCTGTAACAGCTTCGTCTAAATCATTTGTGCGTGTTCGCTTAACTGCAAGGCGGAAGTCGTCATTATCGCTACAGTTATCCAGGAATGTTTTTATTGAGCTTTCCATTTCATATTCTTTGTTCTCGGAATAAGCACGGCGATACAAGTCCTGAATAGCATGGTTGAAATCTCGGCAATATCAATATTACTGCAATGTGCGCCACCAAATCACAGCTAACAAATAAATACAGTTTGACAAAATTATTACTTTATTCAAATCACATCTTATAAAATTACACGTGAATTTTGATGCGGCAAGTACATGCCGGACATCGGTAGAAATGGCTCACCATCCCTTTACTTTTGATTATCAAATATTGCTGATTTTCCTTTTTGAAGAACATATTGTAACAATGCGTCACTCTTTCCTTAAATCGAATTGTTCAATCCAGACAAGCACTTTATTCCCCGAATCATCAGAATCATAAATATACGCCAGTCTCTGATTTGAAACGTTTCTAGGTAAATCCATAGTTCACAAATTCACTGAATTATCACCAAAATATATCACACCGGAATTATAATATCCCACCGGAATTGTAATATCCCACAACTGCCACAGTTGTAACGTCCGAGCATTTATCAGATAAATTAAGTTATCCATTTCTTATTGCAGGTAGCAATAATATGCAAAATATTTACTCATATGTAAAACATAAGTAAACGCTCAACGGGTAATCCAGGTATTTAATCGCCATCCGCGATTTACTCTCACCTTGGAAATCAAAAGTCAGTATCGGTTTAACCTTTATTTACACATAATCATAGTTAAGAATCATCCAAAATCAATGCAAAATACACTGTATAATTAATCCAGAAACAATTTTTGAGTGAAGTATATCCCAACGGAACTGTATCAAAACGGTCCACGTATCAAATAAGTACCCGTATATACACTAAATGACCATCACTCCTAAGGAGTGGTGGGGAACAAACAAATGGCCGTCACTCCTAATGAGTGACCGGGTGTAAACAAACTATTCTAAAAATAGAACGAGTTACTGGGATTTATATAAATACTGCATAATATTGAATAAACAAATAAAATAATAAATTTAAAAAAAGACTTAAAAATAAGTGACATTATAAACAACATTTACATAAATTCCACGTGTTTTGAGCCATAAACATTGCATAATATTTAAAAAAAAAATTATAGAATAATACTAATAGGACTTTGAAGATATTTTACTGACCATTGTATTCACACTTCCTAACAAAGAGGGGGACGTTAAAAGAAGCATTTGCGGATATTTTCATTATACTATTCGACTATACTATGTGTTCTTTTCAATATTAAATGTGTATGGTTTTATAAAATAGAGTGAACTTTGGGTTAAAGGTTTTTATTGGTTAAGAAATAAAAGTCAGCGAATTCTTGTATTAAGAAATAGAGCAGTGTTTTATTCTTAAATCAGACTTACAAGGCTCGATAAAACGTGTATTAAGTGTGTACATAGGGTAAGGCTCAAACTTAAGTTCCATGACTTATAAGGCAAGCCTTACAGTGTGTACCGGCTCTAAGAGTCTTGTGATTTTACATCTTATATCTTACACATGTCTTAGAAAATCTACTTAATTTGAGATCAAAGTTAAAGGCTAAGAATTTTAGGCATGGAACATTTATTTCTCTGTTATATTTCTAATGAAAAGTATATCAAGGAGATTCCTCTTAATTATGGACAGACCCCGACAAAATGGACGTTCAAAGTCATAGGTTCCTATATAGAATAAAAAGGAAATGTAAAAAAAATTCTTGTTCTATTTTTGAAGAATTTTTTAGCTCACCTGAGCCAAAGGCTCAAGTGAACTTTTCTGATCAAAATGTGTTCGTTGTCTGTCGTCGTCGTCGGTGTCGTCGATGTTGTAAACTTTTCGCATTTTCATTCTCTTCTCAAGAACCACTGGGCTAAATTCAACCAGACTTGCTACAAAGTATCCCTGGGTAAAGGGGATTAAAGTTTATTCAAATGAAGGGCTACACACTTGTCCAATGGGAGATAATTATAAATCCGAGAAAAAATAATGGCATTCTAAAAAAAAAATCTTCTCCTCAAAAACCGCTGGGCCAGGGAAGAGGAAACTCGTGTGAAATCATCCTCAGGTAATATAGATTCAAATTTCTTCAAATCATGACCCCCGGGGGCATGGTAGGGGCAAAATTGCCGATCAAAGTTTTACATCGGAATATAGAGGAAAATCTTTAAATATCTTCTTTTCAAGAAACACTGGGCAAGCAAAGTTGAAACTCATGTGGAATCATCCTCAGGTAGTGTAGATTTGTACATTTGTTCAAATCATGACCCCAGGGGCTAGGATGGGGACATAATGGCCGTTAAATTTTTACATAGAATATATAGGAAAAATCTTTAAAAATCTTCTTTTAAAGAACCACTAGGCCAGAAAAGATGAAACTCGTGTGGAATCATCCTCGAGTAGTGTATATTCAAATTTGTTCAAATCATAAACCTCGGGGCTAGGGTTGGGCAAAAATGGCCGACCAAAGATTTATATAGAAATATATAGGGAAACCTTTTAATTTTTTTTTCAAGTCCATGTACTTGAAAGCCATGATTAGTGATATTAATATGGAATCATCCTCAGGTAGTAAAGATTCTAGTTTGTTCAAATCATGACCCCTTGGGGGTTAAAATTCAAGACCCCCCACCAACCTCAGTAATCTTTCAGTTCTGGTCTGTTATGTGCTTTTTCCTAGTCGATGTCCTAAGGTGAGCGCAGTGGCCCCTGGGCCTCTTGTTTTTATAACTTATCGACTCTTGCTCCTTAAACTTTAGTGGTTGAGGTATAACAAAAGGACAATTTAGGCTGTAATACAGCATGCGATTGATATTGTGTTAACTGTGTAACTGTTGATTAAGTTAAAAAAAAATGGGTAATACATGTATGCATGCTTTAAAATGTTCTATAGCACTAGTACTCTTATAAATGTGCATTAAGGTGACTTTTTTCCATCAAGACAGGGTACATGAAGATTTTTATTTTTTTTGTCGTTGTTTACGTATATACTTTGGTTTGGTTTTATTTCAAGAAGAAAGTGTGTTCAACATTTAACTGTATTTTCTATTAACATTCTTACATTGTCTTTGCTGGCGTCTGTTTTTCTCCGCTCTAACGAACACTTCAAAATCCTATTCAATAAAACAAATTTCTTTCTTTCAAAAGTACATGTAGATTTGAAGTCACTTGCTACAATAAAATGTTCTAATCACTGAAAAAAATATTTCTATAATTATTTAAGTAATATGAATAAGATTTTAAGGTAAAAAAGATTTTCCCAAGAGCTCTCTGTCCCTACGTCCCCCCCCTCCTTGTCAAAAAAAAAATCAAAAAAGTAATTGAAGGGAAATCACAAAAAAGTAAATATACGAAGGAAATCAAAGCTTATTATACCCCACAGAACAAATTGCGGGATGGATAATGCTTTTGAGCTTCCCGTCATCAGTCAGTCAGTCAGAGTGTCAGTCATTCAGTCCGTCAGTCGTGTTTTTTTGGTCAGGGCAACTTCTCTTAAACCCCTGCACAGAATTTCATAAACTATGCAGATATTTAGGGCATGATGTGTGAATGTGCATATTTAAAGGAAATTCCGAAATCTTAATTTTTTTTCGGGAATTTCCGCACTTTTCAACCAAGGATTTTGGCCTTACCTCGAATATAAAGATCAACAGTTTTTCAGCGCAACTCATCTAAAACCGCTGCACAGACTTTCGTCAAACTTAATAGGTAAATAGGATACATTGTGTAGACGTGCATATATCCAGGAAATTCCGATTCCTTAATTCTTTTCGGGAATTTCCTAAATTTTCAACTTAGCTTTTTGGCCATACCTTCAATATAGAGATGAACAGATTGTTAGCGAAAATCCTCTATAGCAGCTGCACATATTTCGTCAAACTTAGCAGGTATTTAGGAAACAATATGTAGCTGTGAGTATAACCGGGGAACTCTGATTCCTTTTTTACGTGATTTTCAGTACTTAGAGTTTTTGGGGAGCGTGGGGTATGTGAGCTTGCTCACTTTTTCTTTCATTTGATATTAGAATCATTTGATTTTAGCATAATCTTATTACAGTCAATTGCATCCAAAATCATATATCAACCAACAGATCAATTTTTCCAAAGAGAGAGAGAGAGGGAGAGAGAGAGAGTTGTCCTATTTTGTTTCAATAAGATAATAAACAATTCTATAGTACAGAATACTATAAATAGAAGCAGCAGAAATAAAACTTTAATGACTTTCTGATTGTTAAGAAAGTTTTTGCTACAGCCCCTGAAAATAAAAGATTGCACTTCCTTGATCAATTATCCTCTGTAGACTATGTGTATGCACCTACCTCGTTTCATCGAGTTGTTCATATTATTTCAAATTTGTAGATCAGTTTTTCATTCTGAGTGATGACGAGGTGTCCGTGTTATTCTGTTTTCTGTGTTCTGACTCTGGTCCTCCTGTTTTCACTGACACAGAGTGGCTGGACTTGCTTAATGTGATACGGCAGAGAGTGTACTGTAAATATGATCCTGTAACACGTGATGAAGCACAGCAGATTCTGGATAATCTGAAGTCATATGATTACCTTTGGGAAGATCAGGACAAGATTACGAAAGACACAAAGGATGAGACCATTTATAAAATAGCATTAAAAGGCCGTGAAATACCATTCTATTACAGTAGTTATGACACAGCCAGTTTGTATCTGAGATCATACAAATACAGCAGAAAACCTGGAGAGAAGTGTGTCAGTAGAGTCGTTGAATCCTTACTGATACTCCGTCTACAGATGAACATACTGACTCACGTCACTATGGAGGACACGAGTATATATGATAAAATACATCAACTATGTAAGTTATTGTAACGGAATGCAACTTTTCCAAAAAAAAAAATAATAATAAAAATGTTTCAATTGATTAAATGATTTCTAAAGATTGGCATATCTAAATATGTTAGTTTAGATATTTTATGAAATGATTCATAAGATGTTGACTTTTTCTGGAGGCTTGTTCCTTGTGGCTGATTCTTTCATTCAATCTTCAGAAGCTTTACATTTTTTTTTTATTCAGACAAATAAGACTCCTTATTGGATTATCCATATATTTTTGTACTTAAATTAGTACTTTTGTATTTAGATTATTACTAAATTTACTTCTCTTCCTTCCGAAATATTTTGATTGAAATAATACATATATTACTGTTACAATACTCGAGAAATTATAGTTACGTTTTACACTATGACAATACTCATCATCCTTTTCTACAGTGAATGTGTCAAACCAAATACTAAATGAGAATGAAGATAAAAGAAAAGAATTTGTAATGGAACTAAGAAGAGGAGGAGAGGTTGTACTTTACAAAGGAAGATCACAGGACAGTGTAGATCATCTGAAGTGGCTTTGGAGATACGGGGTCTGGGCAAGACCAGACATAGTGAGATCCTGTATAGGTCTACATCCACACAATGATATTTACATCATCGACAACACATCTTACAGAAAACCAAGTAAGAAGAATAATATATTCGAAATGTTTGATTTAGGTTGATAACGGTTTATAACTTTGTAATTTTAGAATGAAATTGTACTACAATATACTCTGGAAAGAGAGAGAGAGAGATTAATATAAAAAATGTGCACACGAAACGTGCACACCAAACATGAACATGATGAAAGTGAACGATATTTTGCGCATTGCTGAAAATATTTTCCTAACAGTATTGAGTGGGTATATTTCTTGTATTGTTCAATAACTGCACAAAGTGTACGCTCTATGCTCAGGAAACCTTGGATACAGTATCGACCAGACCCAACCTGAAACCAAAGCAGTCCCAGAAAGCAGTCACCGGGACTGCTTTGAGACCGCTGTGGGACTACTCTGGGAGCTGTCCCTGGGACTGCTTTGTTCACTCGTGTGTGAAAAAGGTTCTGAGTGACATGATAGCTCCGCCGCCTTGTATATTCTGAATTTGCAGGCTCCCTGTTGTTTTGTTTACTTGAAGCAGAGATGAGTTTAAACTGTATAGAAAGCAACGATTTCTTACATAATTTTGAGAAGTAGAGATTATAAAAGTTAATTAGTATTTTCAGAGACTGTATACTTGCACAAATGTATAGTTACATTAAATGAAAAAAATATAATGTATTATTGTTGTTAAATAAGAAAGTCATGAGAAATTTTTATCCCTAAAAATAAACTAGATGTTAATGAGTAAAAATATCTACATGCAGGCCTTTTTACTATATAATGTAAAATTATGTAAAAATAACCAATACAGATAGATATAAGATTTTTTTTAATTGAAAAAGCTACACAGTTTACAAGTACCACGCTAAAAAAGAGTGTTCCATGTTTTAAACCCTTAAACAAAACCTAACAATTAATTAAATGACCATGAAATAAAATTATGCAACCTTTCTTGCGTAACATAAACAATGTCAGTGAATAATCATTGAGGAATTTATTAATGAATATCCGGTAGCTTTTAGTATATTAACAAGTTATTAAAAGAGTACATTTATTAAAAAAAACAACATTTGAGAATACCGGGAATTGTGATTTATTTCTTTTTCGTTTTTGCTAGTGTTTACTTGGCCGATTAATGTTTATAAAAGGGTAATAACACCCATGGTTTTAATCGCCTTTGGGCAGAAAACCAGTGCATTTTATTTGGGTATTTCTATCAGCATTACACATCATTGAACATGCTGGTAAACAACGAGCCTAATTTCATTCATTTAATGCGAAATAAATGTGATAATTGAAATAGGTATTAATTTCTTTCAGGATTAATTTTATACATAATCTGAGGGTTCAATTCTGGTGATTTACAGATGTACATTCCAACATTTACAAATAGAACACTTAAAACTGAGTATTATATGGTTAGAAATTAACGATAATTCAATTAACATGTCAGTAAAATAATCATGACTGAAAAATAAAACTTGGCAAAATTAACAAAGATTTTTTTTAAAAGCACCAATACAAAAGAAAAATTCTTTAGAGTATGCTGATAGTATGGAAATTGGTCATATAATGAAAAGATTTATTTAAAGCTAATTCTGGTGGAAAATAATGAATTCATGTTTGATTTTCCGCATAAAATATAAATATGGGAACCATTATCAATCACAGAAAATTGAATTATTAATATATCCGATAATTGTGATTAAATATTCATGTTCAGTTTAATTTATATATGTAGATGTAAAAGCCTTCTTCCTCCAATAAATATTATTATTCCAGTTTGTTTTATGCACGTACTGTTCATAAATGACATACGCATACACGTAAGGATGCCTAGCATACAACACAGAATCATTTTCTACTGCCTTTTATAGTCCCATTGTTTATTTGAAATCTCATTTCTGAGTTAGCACCGCCCATTAAATTAATAAACCCCGCCAACTGGGACTGCTGGGACTGCTTTTTGGGACTGCTCTCTGGGACTGTTGTAAGACTGCTCTGGGACTGCTGTAAGACTGCTCTGGGACCGCTGTGGGACTGCTTTAGCAGTCCCAGAAAGCAGTCCCCGGGTCTGCTCTTGGACTGATTTGTGTCAAGTTGGGTCTGGTCGGTACTGTACTGTAGTAAGTAGTCTACATCTGTATATGTATCGATCATGCAATCTTGGTCATATTTAAATATGGAATCGATCCCCAACAGCTGACCCCCCCATTTTTTTTAATTAAACAGAATGACGAGTTTATGTTTATAATTCCGATGCTTTTATATTAATGGGTACACACGTACCACATACATCTACCTTACCAAATAAAAATTTTATTGGGACAGGTTGTTTGAAAGTATGGTTACTAAAGTGGGGGTATAGATAGGCGACTCTTCTGTAAACAGCAATGTAATTATGAAATACATATCGTGTTACAGAGATAAACGTACCTGTTATTTAGTATGTATTTATAAATTCTGGAAATAATTAAAATTTCTCCACTAAAATTTTACAAATCAATTCCTTGAATTAAAAACAAATACTACAAGAAAAATATGGACAATCCAGAATACTATTTGAAGCTTTGTTTTCACAAAATATATTTCAAACACTTTCCAAAATCTGAATTAAATGGGTCGGGTCACTTGTAATCTTGTAAATTTAGTGTTTAAAAATGTAGGAAAAAAGAAATGCACATTTCCCGGAAAGGCAAAAAAATTACAAGAACTAAACATCATACATTGATAAAACATGTAGGTCACTGTAAAATTACATTTCATTACCAGTTTTTGTAACAATCGACAAACGATTACTCTTTCATTATCATCAAACAATAAAATTCAGATGAGTTACATGAAGTACGAAATTGACCGAGCCGAGACATTTTTAGGCTTAGATGGTCAGACATGAAGCTATGTAACAAAACAAATGTAATTTCTCTTATGAAAATGACAAGACTTTGAGCAGAAATACACCTGTAATTAAGTTAATGTAGAAACACAATCGTTTGATTTATTCTACCTTTAGTACCCTCTATTCACTGCACCCCAACGAGTTCTGATTCTTTGAGTCCCTAGGGTGACCTTTTGCCTTTAGATTTTATTTCATCCACCGTCTTCTGTTAACGAATGTGTATTTAATACTAGTACTTTCATGTAAATTAGGTGAAGTTGTTTTGCTAGTCTCATGATCATGACAAGGAGCACACGGTGTGTCAGCATGGGATGCTCACTCCTCCATGGCACCAGATCACACCTCTGATGTTTCGGAGGTCCGTGTTTGCTCGCTCCTATTTTGTATTGTTTTCTGGACTATGAGATTGAATATTATTCGTTATCTCTATATTTTTCTCCATGCATGTGTCATGTTGTAAAATTTGAATATACCGGGTGGCATTAAATACAAAATTGCCACCCTGTAAATTCAAAATTTTCAACATGACACATGGAGGGATGGGAGGGGAGTGGTTAAGGTCATGAAGGTACTCCTATTAAGGATTCTGTCGATTTCTGTGTATCGATTTGGGATTTTGATAAACCATCTTAGGTTCATATTATACCAAATACATATAATACAGACATTGAAAAATAAAGAATATTAAACCAAAAGATCGTCCGTTATTAATTTCAACCAATTTTACAGGGAATTCTAATATCAAGGTGAGAGGAGGTGGTGGGTTGACAGAGGAATTATTTATTGGTTTACTTCTCTTTATCCCTTTTCCCTGATCTACTTGGATCATCCCCCACTGACAATTTGTTTTCATTAATACAATTGACCAGAGCTTGAGTCTATTTATCTATTTGAGCTATTTATGTTGAATTCTTTAGATATATTATGATACTGTGAAATCGAAGGTTATTTGTTTCATACTTTTGATTTAAACCCTTTTAATTTCTTTTTATAAATATCTTTAAACTTCATACTTTCAGGTAAACTCGATAAGTATTCGTCAAATATCCGATGTCTACTGTTCTGCTTACTGATGACAGAGAAGTATCAATTAAATCTCAATGTACAATCACACAGAATCACAAGGGACAAAATCAGACAGAGGTATTTCCCTGATATTACTGATGACGGTTGGGTAGATCTTCCTGAAGAAATTACAGAAACACGTGACGTTGTGATAACGTTTATATCAGACGACATCCGACATGACGTCATGTACGCCTTTGTTACTGAGTGTCTGGTGAAGGACAGTGATCTGAAGTTTTTCCTGATCACGGCGTCACGTGACGTTATATCAGAGTACTGCAGATCCTGGGATTATAAGAAAAGTGAGGGAGAGAGATGTCTGTATGTACCGGACAGACCGGAGAAGATGTATGACCTCTTCATAGACAAACTACAGCTCGACATCATCTCACACTGTACTGTGTCTGACGAGGGGATTCATAACAGGATCAGTAACAAGTGTAAGTATAAAGAATATTTCCACTTAAGCATAGTGCCGTGGTCCCTTTTTTAGACCCCTCTAACTTTATCTAATTAACTCAAATCTTAATAATTTTGCACCTAACCGATATTTTGTTATCAGTGTGGTACATTACTTGCATAAAATTTCATTGAAAACAGCGCCTTAGTTTCGTTATGTAATTAAAAAAGCCCTCTAGTGGATGTTAATTCCGGAATGTTGCGCTTGTCCGAGTTGGGTTTTAATTGTGTCACATTAATATTAGGAGTAGGCAGGGCATTTTATCGATCGTTTGAAAACATGTATAAATGGACAGTTATAATGGCTACAAAATATACAGAAAAGTAAATATAACGGACTCAAGCTCTACGCCAGGCTTTTTTTTTGGGGGGGGGGGGTGATCTTGCGCGGGGATGTTTTTCCTCCCTTAATCCAGATTTTCCCCTCAATTTTAGTCATTTCTAATTTAGGTGAAAATTTTACACTTAAAAAAAATCTGTGTTAGAAATTTAATATATACTTTGGAAATATATACAAAGCCAGGTGAATTTTATTAGGAAAAGCAAAATGGTTTAAATTACCGTATTTTATATGGGCTGATTTTTACCATTTTGCTTTTCCTCATAAAATTCACCTCGCTTGGTATATTTTTCTACAGTTTATATAACACTTTAAGCACAAAGTTAACATATTATGAAATTAATTTTCATCTGTAAGCCTTTACTGAGTGTGTTTATCCTATTTTTATAATTTTATTGAAATATTACTAATATTTTCCAAGTTTTTCTTTTTTCATTTTCCAATTCTTAAGAGAAAAAATTCTAAGAATTATCCCCTTTTCTAAACTTGTGACATGATATTAAGTCTCCTCCAAAGATAAAATTTGTTTGTATCATCTGTCCTTAAACCATCTACGTACTTTTTACCCTGTGTGCATATATTTTTATAGTAAAACACTTTGAGGAATAATGGTATTGCGACGATTGGGACTAAATCTCTTTGAAATTCTTTGACCTCTAAACGTGTCCCCTAAATCCAAGGACTACAATAAATAAAATATCATTACATTTTGTCCAATTTTATATTCCATTACCCTATAAAAAATACTTAGCCGAAAAAAGAATTCTATATTGATAAATTAAAAATGTACATATAACGGTATAAGTTGGTCGCTTTTTGATGCAATGTTATCAATCGGTGCTTCAGCCACGAGTGTTTAATTGATTTTTTTGTATTCACAAAGTTAACTGAGTCTACAAATAACGTGATATATTAGAATACTTGACAGGTCACAATGAGGTCAATGACATGTAAATACCCGTAAATAGCGAAGAAAACGGTCGCTTTTTGTACCCTTTTTTCAAAAAGTTTACCCCAAGCACAGGCTTGCCCAAAATTATCCTTTAAATATGTTGATTTTACAAAAGTTCTTTTGAAAAATTTGGGCTAGAATGCGCTCACCATGTATTCCAGTTTTAAAGATTGGAATAACTTCGAATAACAATGGAAATTCATGAATTGCAGTGACCCCTCTTACAAAACACAGCCTCGATCTTTTTTTTTTTTTACATACTTTTAATTTCTGTAATTTTCCAAAGTTGCGATAAAGACCCAGAATAATTGCTTTATTCATCTCATTAGGATACTATTTATACTTTATTTTTGCGCAATTTACCGGGGCCACTTTTCGTACACTAAGTGCAATCATTCTTTATTCAGCAAATTTCTTATTTTTCTATAAGAAAAATAAGTTTTCTATTATTATTTTCATGCACACATTAAAAATAAACACATATACAATATATACATATTATATTCTTCATCTGTGACTTTATATTGTTATAATGAAATTGATGCATCCTTTGGTACGTTAACTAAATACGATTATGATCAATTGTCAATAGACTTTGCATCAATCGAAATATTCTGTTCAAAATAAGTAGGGTGGTAGAATATGCTGATTTGCTATTTAGTTAAAAACAAGCTATACCCGTGTTTCTTCTTAATTGTTACTTTAAGCCGTACAGTTAACAATGTATCAGTTCATACAAAACAATAAAATCAGTCACAGTACAGAAGTGGATAATTTACAGGAGAACAATGTTCACGTACATACATGATAATAGTGAAGTCAAAAAATTGGGATTTTTGGATTATAAAAACGTCTCTTCACTTTAAACTATAAAAATGTATTTACCAAGGTTACACATATTCTTATAGTTTTTAGTATTGAACAATAGCAATTTGAACATCACTAACCAACATATAAAAGCTTGATAGCTTTTCCAATTCAACAAACAGATTACTTTCATTCTCTTTAAAAAATACAGAATAAAAGGGGGAGAGTATATGTCATTCTGCCGCTTGTCCACCATGCAAAGAGCACGAAGAAAATTCATTTTCGGGTGTGTTTGGGTAGGTTCCAGCTTCTTTTCCTGCAAACTGGTTTATTCTAACATATTATAATTACATTTATTTGACTAAGCTGCAAAAAGGGTGTGTAAGCAACTGAACTTCAACAGATAATTTTTGATACGCCCCCTCACAACTACATCCCCCTGATGTCTGTTAGAAGGTTTCCTTTCCGCTTTCAATAACATATATTAAAAACGCGAGAACATGCAGTCACGACATTTCTCATATTCTCATTTTTCTGAGAGTTGCAAATAACTTGATTGACAATTGACTGTGTTGTATTGGATATTTAAAACCATTCCTTGTGATATTTTTCGTAAATAGGAATACTTATGCTTAAAAAGGAAATTACTTTTAGAATTAATAGATACCATCTCTATATCTCATTATAAGTCCTAAAAACCAATCAAGGTAGTAAACATGGCAGATAAATTTAATATGTGATGATTACATACACAAAAAAACATTACATGTATATGAATAGTTCTGTAAATATTTTGATCGATTTATGTGTTGCACATCTACAATTATCTTTAAATTCAGGCAAGAAATATTAAAAAAAAAATATCATTCAACTGTTAATTTGAGCCAAATTTGTGCTGGAATGAATCATTCCAGCACTTGCACCATTACAGAGATTCTTGGATGTTGACCCCTTTAACCCCCACCCCACCTCTCCCCCTCCAAAATAAAAGCGGGGAGAGGTGCCTACATTATTGCAGCTATTTTCCCTAGTAACATTGAAGTTTAAAACATGGATTTTTCATGTTGTCAATAAATTCTTCTTTCACATTGTACAGTGGGAGTCCCAGAAGAAGTACTACAATGGGACCAGGAGGCCAAAGAGCGGTATGTGGAGTACGCTAAGAGAGGAACACAGACAGTCCACCACGCCCGGGGAATGATTGTAGGATGTGCTGGGGCGGGGAAAACCACGCTACTTAAACGTCTGCTTGGTTGTAGTGAAGAAGACATTAAGAAAATAAAATCCACTGAGGGATTGGAGGTGCATGAGGAAATATTTGACATTTGTGGTGAAACAAGATCATTAAAAGGTAATAGATATATAAGTGGTGCTCCAACTAATGCCTGAGAGAGAAAGAATGAAATAGTTCATGCATAAAACAAAAATATGACATGCTTTTTTTTCATCTACATGTATATTTTTTTTTAATAAGAACGTAATATCAATTCTCTGTAACTATCAAAATTGGTTGGCCACGAATAGAAAATCATTTGATTTTTTATAATAATTTTTAACAGCTATGCCATAAATTGTAAAATCTAAAGTGGGTTTATGAAATAGACCCTTGGTTGCCATAGAAACGGGGTGCAAAATTCTCAATTTCGTTAATTTTGAAAAACGTGTACTTATCAAGAAAAACTGTGTCCTGAAATGAAAAGGGATAACTTAATATGTTTTAATTATTTAAATTTAATACTCAATAACTACAAATTAAAGTTATTATATCTGTAGTTTTAATTTAATCTCTCAATGGTAAATGGCCATTTTATATATAACATATCAGATATGTGATTGGGTTAGTGGAATTTTTGGAGGCTTAAAACAAAAAAGGCACACTTATTACAAATTTAGTAATAATTAATTATGAAAGGCTGATATTTGATTATATCAAAATATGTAAAATATTGGTGGGAGACTCAAAGATGTAAAAGGAATTCAAAGGTAAAGATGACTTTTTTTCTACTTTTTGAAGCATTTTTTGCTTCCAAATTACTTCCCTTGAACTACTCTCTAACGTTTGGAGGTGTATTTAGTAAACAGCAATGAACATTTTCTGGTGAAAGATCTCATCAAAGTTTTACAGTCTGGAAGAAGAAAAGAAGGCTAGACATCCTAAACAATGAAGACAGAAGGTAAATTTATGTATATACTGAGCATTACAAAAATATCAAGATTAACAAATGCAAATTTTCTTAATTTTATTTGCCTTACAATACACAGTTGTTTTATCGTTAGTGGTCAGTGGTCCTTATCAAATCAAGCGAACTATACCTTTTGACAGTTTGACTTTCTGACCAATGAATTAATTATTTTTATTAATAAAAATGAATTTGAAGCATAAAAACATCACTTGCTGATACAGCGGAACCCCCCACCCCCACCCCCCGAGATGTTAATGTTTAAAATATGTGCCATTCAGTAGGTTTACTTTTTATGATTTGCTGAGAGAAACTTTTAAGTGAACATTATTTATCTTTATGTAGCCAGTGGTAGTACATCAGAAATGAAAACATCTGGTATGGGTTCAATAATTTATTTACGTTGAAATAAACCTCAAAAACCTGAAATATTACAACTACACACAACATAGACGACACATAGACATTTAGACAGATAATTAAAACATGATAGACTTTACTTTAGAATAGAATCTTACCGGGACACACACACAGGAATTCACAAATATTACTATCTGTATATTAATGATTATAGAGTAGACATCTAACCAATTCAACGGCTAGGCTCAGAGTGCCCGATGTTAGTTCGTGAAAGCGGGAATTCAGTGAATGGGATTAAGTTATGTGACTGTCCGTCTAGTGTCTAAAAATAAGAACAACCTCATTCACACAAAGTCTTTCATACCACATTCTCACATATACGCAGCGCAAGTATAAAGTAGCATTAAATAATACATAACCCTGGTTACATTTATAATATAAATTTCCACTTCTGTCAGTTTTCATTCATTGTTTATCCTATTATTTCAATTCTTTATTGGCAATAGGCACACATTTTACAGAATTGTGCTGTTAAAATATTTAACACGAGCAAGTTTGTTTCCATAAAAAAAGTGCATCAAACGTTTATAATGTGTGAGCACAAGCCAAGGTAGCTAATTTTTTTAAATAGTATTCTATATATCAGCAAAATATGGTCATGTGATGTTCATAAGCAGAAAAAAGGAAAACAGCATGTTTGTTTTGATGTTAATATTGTTTTATTTAATAGCTTCTGTCTTTTAAACTTTAAATTTATCATATATATCCAAAACTGTACTATATTTATTAACAAAATAGATCTAGGTTAAGAATGCACTGGAAATATTGAGTTATTTTTGTTTATATAGACTCTTTCATTCGTCTGTGAAGTACGGGTACTGTATAATCTATAGTTTAATTTTGTGTGAATAATAATAATCTTTTCAAATAGCAAACAGTAAAAAATATATATGTACACTTGTACATATGTATTAGTGTTAGCACAAAATTTAACTAGAGGTACTGTGAGCAATTAGCTCACTACATGTAAATGATACCCCCTGCCTCCCATATGGTTATAACTGATGACAAAGTCCATGTTTTACTGTGGCTGGGAAACCCAAAATATGTGTCGAATCAAAAAGTAAAATAGGAGGTGCACAATGGCAATATGTAATAAAGATTCTGTAAAAGATTCATTAAATTTCACTCATTGCAGTGGTATAAGAAGAGTTGCGGATAATAAGAGATGGGTACCCTAAAGCGTAACAGACAGACGGACGCACAGACAGATGGACGTACAGCTAGACGGACATACCGATTACAGTATACCCTACCACTTTTCAAGCGGAGGGTATAATAAAACTATATACATGTACATGTAGAATATTCACCTCTGATTTATAATGATATTTGTTTTATACACACTGACCATGATTTATAATATTCTAAACAAATTATTTGACACTCAGGCAAATATTCACTACTGGTAAGATGATCACACACATGAACATGCCTGTGTATGAATGAAATGAATTTTCCTTTTGATCATGTTCCTAGGAAAATAATTATTTTCATCATTTTTTCATCAAAGGATTTACTATATAAGATGAATAAAGAAAAAGTAAGACCAGTGAATCAAAACAGGACCGAATAGGCCATGACTGAAGTTTAAGTGTATTCCGCAAGAAAGTGGACAGCCTAGATTTTGTTCCTTCAAGGTAACAATTCTTAAAATATGAAAGTAAATTAAGGACAGCTGATACAAACAAAAAATGGATGCCTGGGTTGGTATATATTTTTTGGTTAATTTGATTGTAATTTAATGATGCTATTAATAAATTTCTAGAATATTAAGAAATTGTAAACCTTCTGTTCAAAAGTCTGCCCTCTTGAAACTATCCTTATTAGTCTATACAAATATTTTTCACTTCAAATACCATTTTTATGCAAATATGAATTAAAAATTAAAAAGTACTTGAAGAAAGTTATTAATTTTACTGATTTAAACATGACCCCAGTTGTTATTTTCAAATTCTTTTACAAAAGTTTGTTTGTATCATCTGTCCTTAAATTGTTAAAAAATATTTCAGTTTTATATCTAAATTTAAATCTTGCTTATTTCTTTTTTTTTTAAACAAAATTTAATACCTGTCCACTAACAGAAGAATCATTATACTAGAATAAAGAAAACAACTTTCTAAAGGATTACATACACATTTAATTACCTTGAAATCAGTGTATATTGGAAAGTGCAGGAATTATTTACCATTGCAGGTTGAAAAGGGATGCCATATTTTAGATTTGAAACCAGGCAAGTGAAAGCTGAATTCCAACCTACTTCAACATACTTGTACCCACTGTCTTCAAGATATCAGTGTTTGAGATGTCAAAGTTCAAATAAAATAGGAACATGTTTATCATATTTTGTGATGGCATCCTCAAATCTTATGCTATATAAAAATATGTTTTAGAACTTATCAAGCTTTATTCTGTACCTTGCCAAAAAAATTCAACTCAGCATAATTCTCATTAACTAATTATCAGTGTTACTTGCGTATGTCAATGTAGGTCATTACTGGTACATGTACATACCTGACCAACAAAAACTCTAAAATTGAAAATTCAGAGACAAGATTTTCAGAGCAACAGAAACAGTAAAATTTGTCACGTAAATCTAATGATATATACCGTAGTTGAGAATACATGTACTCTAAATGTTGCATATATAAAAAATAAAAAAAGCGAAAAGTTCTCTTGTTTTCAGAATTTATATTTACATGTGAAAAAAAGGAGATTGATATAGTTGGTGTGATGAGATGTTGGCAGGAACCTAGTAAAATGGAAGGAAGAACTTCCTTAAAAAGATACTTGTGGGGGACAGTGTCTCATGGGGGGGGGTTGTTTCAACTGACTTTACAGAATACAAAAGATCCATCGCAAACCTAATTAATAATTATATGCCAAACACTATGTTTAAAGTTTTCCATTGTTGGATATTTATGTTTAAATCCAAGTTAACTTACCCAAGAGGATGTGATTTTTTTTAAACCAGTGTTATTTTTCTCAAGTTTAATGCCGTGTTTCATAAGTTTGAAAAGAAAAAAATCAGAAGGGGAGGGGCGGGGGAGGGTAAATTTTTGACTTCATTCAAAATTATCTGTGGTTTGCAGTTGCCCATGAATTAAATAAATAATTATACAAAGTAACAAGTTGAAATGAGTAAAATATTATGAATGTCCTGCTTGTTTTAGTTTCATTTCAGAATTTTTCAAGTTTGACCAAATTTTGCAAAAAGGAAAAGCCACAAGGTTTTGCAATTATTTGACATAGCATTACAAAATGCATTATATTTTTGCAACATCATAAAGATGCAAATTTAAGATGCAAAAAAATTTAGTTCACATTCACATTTAATTCATTACACAGGTTTTATTAAAGAGTAAATAAGAGTAGTTTTTTGGAATATTGTTACGTTAAACGCAGCCATTTTGGTTAAAAATCTGGTATTCCTGTCTCCATGGTAACAAATCTTGCATTACTCTTTCCATAGTAATAGAGAATAGATAGGGAAAATTTTATTTCATATTAGTTTCAATCTAAGGGGATAGTTTCAGGAAACTTGAAACATGTCCTGGTTAGTCTACATGTACTTCAAAATTGTCAATTTTACGGAAAGGGGGGGGGGGGCATTTTGTGCAGGTGTTCACAGTTCTCCTATCTAAGAACATATTTACATGTATCAATGCTCTTTGAAATGGGATATGAATATTTTTACATGACACTTCTCCTAGATATGGACTAATTTTTTCTGTAAATGACATCAAAACAGGTATAAAGGAACTTTTCTTTTCTATATGAACTTTATGAAATGTGCATATGTTCCTTGAAATACGGACATTTTGCAGATTTTGGGTAATTTTTTATCAGCTTTCTAAAAAAAATGTTTAAGTGTCCCATGAATATTTTACTGTTTTTAAATTAACTTATGTAACATCTATACAATGCACGGTTTCCTTAATTTCAAATCAGTGTGCAAAGTATTAAAAAATCGCTTTGATAAGGGTCTAAAATGGTAATTTTCTCAAATTGGCAAAATGCCAAAATCCCCAAAGCTAAGCGTTGTTAAGCCATTATGTAGAATTATAGTTTTTAAAAAATTATGTTGTTATACTATAGAGAGGTATAATGGTAGTTTTGAAACAAAAGTAGATTTTCCCATTCTCTTGTTTCTTTTAAGCTCATTTTTATTCAGCAAAACCTACAAAATCACGTTTTTTGGTCAAATTTTAGGAAGAATTTACAGGGGAAACAATAGGTGCCGTTACCATGGCAACGAGACTTTTTTGAAATAAAAAAAAATATATTAAACCATTAATGATGTGACAATGCGAGTACACACAAAAAGTTTCATAGAAATTGAAAATGTAGCGTGGCCAAGCATTATTGATATTGTTTGATAATTACAGAGAATTGATATTAAGACCCTAAATTTCATTTTAAGCAACAACATTAAGATAAACATTCTGTGTTAATTTGTGCTTCATATCTTTTAAAAGACACCAACATTGCAAATCAATACATTTAAGTTGTGTGTCAAAGGATGTAACTGTTATCGTGAAAACTGTGTAAAACGGATATTTAAACAAGTACAATTTGGATATGCGAATATAATGATAACTGGAAAGTGTTGTCGACAGTAGAATTGATGCATGTAATGCTCAACCATGCATATACATAACTTTCAGATTTGAAATGTTAACATTTGATTTCTTAAAATTCAATTTATATAATTAGTCTCTCATGATATGAAGTAAAAAAAAACATTTTATAGCTTCTTTCGTGTATAATATTTTGAAAAAAAGATAAATATTGAGATACGAGGGTTGGTCGAAAAGTAAACTTACAACTTTGTTAAAATTGCTATAAATCGACGTAAAGCAACAAAATAATACATGATGGAAGTTTTATTTATTTCAAATCAGACCTGAAAAATTCAAAGGAATATGATGTACGAGGGTTGTCTGTAAAATTCGTGGATAACATTGATAAGTACTGGCAAACATGGACAAAATATATGAAACTACTATTTCAGTAAGGACAGATGATAGAAACATTTTTTTTTCTTTGGAGGAGATATTATGTCGCAAGTTTAGAAAAGTGGATTAGTCTAAGAATGTTTTCTCCTAGGACCTGGAAAATAAAATAGAGATACTTTATCTACTTTAAAAGCACAAAAATAGAAAGATAATATATATTTTTATTAAGATAAAGTGTCAAACACTCATGTACCTCTTTGAAAAAAAACAAATATTGATAAATCACACTCAGTAAAGGTTTACAGGTGAAAAAAAAAAATCAGAATATGTTAGCTTCGTGCTAAAAATATAATATAAAAAAAGAAAAATATATCAAGCCAGGTGAATTTTATAAGGAAAATCAAAATGGTGAAAATTAGCCCATATGATATAGGCTGATTTATACCATTTTGCTTTTCCTATTAAAATTGAATATAATTTTACATGTTGTGATTCATATTTAGTAGTGGGTTAGAAATATGTTTATAATAAATAAAAATGTCAATGAAACTATTGATATTTAAATGTAAGCTTGTCCACGAACTTTACGGACAACCCTTGTATATTTTCCTAAATATCGGATTTTAAACAATGTGCGTTTATGGTAGTCACCGCACATAAATAAAACGTTATATGACGGATACGCACCGTCATACTTTAAAGCGCTTCCCCTTTGTTTCATTAAAAATATTTGTGATTAGCAAACACTTTCACAAATTCCACTTTCTTTATGAGTTCTTAGTACCATTATACACTCACTCTTTTCATAATCAAGCCCTCTGTCAAAATTTTTGAACAGTAGCAAAGACAAACTTAGAAATTCACATATGCATGTAACTCTATCTGTCTGTCTTTTTTGACGTCACACACCATTGAACGTTTACGTCCGATAACCTATTTTTCGGTCTTTTTGTCCTCTGCTGATCATTCAGTGACCAAACATTATTGAAACCGTCTATTAAGATGTCTCTTATTTAGATTCTTGACTTTTTAAGTTTGATTAATAATAAACGTTACTGTCGCTTGTGATGATTCCTTTATTTTGAAGGAACAAATGCATTTCAACTCGTCGAGCCGTTTTTGGGAGTTGAACTATGTTCAATCTCCCTTGGTCATCACGCATTTAACATGCACAGTAATTTGTGTTGATAATATAAAGCTGAAAGCGAGGCTACTGTGAAGACCAATTTACTCCAATGATATTCAACAGAAAATATGCAGAAACATCCGCCACAAATAGCTCGTGTCATTTTCTCCTGAAATGATCTAATTTTTATGATTTGAAATGTAAGTGAATGTAATCATAAAGTAATTCTATTTTGTCATTGAATATTAGATTTCGTTCAAAGTAAAACTAAATTATAAAGAACCTGAAAAGGTTTCGTAATGGAACTCGTTTTTAGTGAACACTGAAAGAGATACAAACGACAACTCTACATACTGAGACTGCAAGCGGTAAATCTAGTCTTCCCGATTCCTGACGGTCCGGGAGTTTGGATTTTTAGCAATATCTTTTTTACCGGTGCACAGAATTTATTTAAACTTTTCATGAACATTTTCTTGGTTTAAGGTAGGTCCCTACTTGTAGAATTAACTAGTTAACAGTGCAATTTTTGTCCTGATTTACATTTAGAGATACTTTATCTACTCTAAAAGCACAAAAAATAGATAGCTAATATATAATTTTATTAAGATAGGGTGTCAAACACTCATGTACCATCTTGTAACAAAAACAAAATCCCGACTGTTATAAAGACAGTCTACATTTTATGTCATTGCACATGGCAAATACATTCTTTTGAAAATAAATCACAAGGATAAGGATAATAATGAATATTTTCAGGCTATTATACACATTACTGTTTAAAACTAAGTAAATATTGAAGAATTAATCTCGTTTTACTAATGAATTAACAAAGCTCAAAACTCAAATAAAACTCTCTATTAGAATAATTAATTTGTTTACCCTAATTTTTTTGGTCTTTATAAATTATTTATAGTAACCGATGTTTGAAGTATCTTACAGGCATGATGACTGTATTGGTCATCTGTCTTTTCACCGAGATATGGGGTAAAACATACAGGTACCCCCATCACAGTTCAATAGCCCAAGCCTTTTATGTCCATAAAGATATTTATAAATCAGCTAAAAAGTGAAATGTTCTTTTGAAGAACACTTTTATCAAGATTTACCCTCTTTTTAAAAATTTCATTCTCAATTTAATTCTGAGTATAAAATATATATAGCCTAAAACAGGGGAGATGTCCACTACTTATGATTCAACTTTCCTGGATGCCTATCACTACTTATAAATGATTATAAGCAAGATATACACTGTCTTTCAATCAAAATTATGTCTAAAATTTCATATACATCATAAGTAGCCTGTGTTGATTGTCATCTCTCACGAGAGATGCAATCATTTTCTGTATTCAGTTTTAATTGCATTAATGGCAAAAAAGACATCGAATCACTTCTCCTATATTATTGAAATGAAGCCAAAATTATAATAATACAGTTTGTTTTAGTTATATAAGTATGCAGAAAAAAATTACGTATAAAAGCACAAAATTGTATACAGATGTATTCTCGTAAATACGCACTGCACATGAATTTGAACATGAAATAATGACACTAAACTGTATATTCCAAAAACAGTCGTACATGTAGTTCTGGATTTCCTAGATAATTTGTAAAAACTAAATTGTAGTAGATAGCATTTGAATGTTATTACTTACCTAATTTTAAAAGCAGGTGTACTTTATTTGTTTGGATAAGCTAAGTGTGTAAAAGTAGGACTTATATGCTTTGCAAGTTAGTTACGTTCATCATGTTGATTGCAGTTGTAACTCTCCTATGCTTTATTCCGACATTACCTTGTGCATGTGCTTATATTTTATAAAGCATTTATTGACAACAGTCGATCCTGAAATCTTGAAAAGGGTAAGGGCCCACAGTCATACTAAAACATGAACTATGAAATCTTATGGATATTTTGGACACAAAATTTGGGAGTTTGGGCCCCCTTCTAACTCCGCCAGTGTTGTTCAAAGTTTATTATGAAAAACAAACCTTTTGATGCAAGTTTAGTTTATTTTCCCACTTATACCCCACGGGTCCATATCACTTAAAGGAATGAGAATTCAAAGAAAATTTTTGGAAAGGGTCAGAATTCTTTAAGTTGGCGCTTTCCTCAGCTGTCGGAGTAAGAAGTCGTGAAACGTATGTATGTAAGATAAAAAGGAATGTTAAAGCTTTACCGAACTAATTCTCGTGATATTTTTTTTTTTTTACAAATTTAATAACTGATGCTTAGTGAAACATTAACAATTTTTTTTTACAATTGACAAAAAATATTACTCTTATGATTATCGAAAGTCAATAGAAATGTGAAGTAAAATTCAAACAATTATTGCATGGCTTGTGGAGCAAAATTAAGCACAAAAGACTTCATCTTCATAAATTATATTATTATACTTTCATGTTAAATACTAAAATCTGATTGGTTTAGACGCAGGTAACAATCCGTTCGATTACCCTGAGCCTTAGCAACACACATGACAACGGGTAACACGACGGTAATGCCACATGCGTGGAAATTATGCGCGTACGGTTCACCGTAGAATTCTCAAAACGTCAGTTGCGCGTTTGAAAGAACCGGAATTAACTTGACGTCAATAAAAGCTTGCGTCCGATATAGCTTACTTGAAAACAACAAACGACAGACGATACATGCTTGCGAGTGTAGGAAACATGCTTGCGAGCCAGAAATAACGAAACTTTATATGATAAATGACTCGAATTCGAGTATCAAACAAACAATAAGGAGATTAGTAAACCGGTGAGTGTGAAAGCTTTCTATACATGAACGTAAAGACGATCAACGGTTTTTTTGCTGACGTCCTAAATCAATAAGACATTCAGTTTAATAAAATAAATGGTGCCTGTTTTGTAGGGTAACATTTTAAATTGACACCCCTCGGAAAACCATTGTCAACCTCCGCTGACGCGTCGGTTGACAATGGTTTTCCTTGGGGTGTCAATTTCAAATGTTACCCTAAAAAACAGGCACCATTTATATAAAGGAATTAAAGAAACTTTTGTCATTCAGAGTTTACTCTCTTATCTGAGTATCGATGTACTTCAAGTATTATTGATTAAATTTACTTTGTGAAAGTGCGAGAGATATGTCCATGGCACACGTCCAAAACTTAATAATTTACAATATTTCCAGATAAAAGAGGTTCTTTGAAAACATTATTTTAGTATATTTAAGTGTCAAATGCTTTAACAACATATGAAATTATCCTTATGAATCATGAAATTATTAAGATAATTTTAGAAAATCAGATCGATCTACAAATCTGTGCCCAATCTCTTTTGTAACCTTGAAATGTTGTAATTGTTCACTGCAAGCCCCCTCCCTTATCTACTCTGTTTGTTGAAGTAAAGCCACGTACTACTAATTTTGTTAAAATATTTCCTTCCTATCTACATGTAAGGATTTTGGAGTCTAATCATTACACATTTTTATTATATCTAAAATTGTTCAGGTAAACTACCACTCCCAAAAATACGTAATTGCTGAAAAAAGTTACGCTTCACTGTTTATTCTGTGACATTAATGAAACCAAAGAGATGTTTCTGGAAAGCCAAACTTGTTTTCTTTTATTATAAATGAGTACCTTTGTTCGTATTTAGAAAATGTGCCGTCAAAAACGAAAGTAGGAAAATATCATCTGCACAGCATATCATTTATGCACAAATGAAAACAATAAAGGAAAAGTATCATTTAATGACATAAAAGTAAATTATTTGCCACGTTTTCTGTATATAGGTTTCAGAAATATTGGAGTTGTACCAATGCAATCATAAACGTATACTATCAACAAATCCCTAGGCAAATATATACTGCATCTGAAATGTCCGACATTTGCCCCTCGCGCTTGTGTTTTAAATCGATTCAATTTTCCGATACACACTGTATAAATCTCTATCCTTGCACAAAATACCCCAAATCATCTTTATACACCCCTCCAACGTTTTGTATATGCTGTTTACGTTTTTGCTGATCTTATTTGTACAATAATTTAAAAACCGAAAAGGGCTCAATCCGGCTTCCGGTTTACCACAAGTAGGCCCCTACTAAAATGAATTCATTATTGCAGAAAAACTTCCGGAAACATGCGTATTTATTACTTAATCAGCAGTATCACCTGCCAAAAAGCGGAACTTATAATTGCTAAAACCAAAAACAGACACCGATGTTTTCGTAGAATCGCGATTAAAAACAACAAAATTAAGTATATTGTTTTTAAGTAAAAGGAAAACTTCATTTACATACCAGATAATTTGTACGCACACAAACTCATATACCACTGTTTTTATGTTCGGTCATTAAATATCTGTTTTTAACTTGGTATTGCTTTTTTCTTCAAAAGAATTAAGTTCTGACGTACTCCATGTATAATGTTCGTGTAATTGAAATACATTTATATTCACAGAGAAGTTTTTTTTTTAACAAACCTGTTAGCTCTTAAAAGGATGCTGTTTGAAAATCCACATTTTTTTCAACATTGATATTATTCCTGTGAAATTTAAATTTTCATAACACGTAGGTAAAGGTGCTAAGGAAAATATATTACAATTTTGAAGATGAACTAGAGGTACTATGAGCAGTGAATTATATAAATGGTCAACCGCCTCTAATATGAATATAATGGCAATGTCCATGTTTTACAATGGGAAACCCAAAATATGTGTAGGATGAAAAAGTAATAGAAGGTGTATAAAGGCAATATGTAATTAAGATTCTATGAAAATTTCAATCAGTGGTGTAAGAGTAGTTGCAGATAAGAGATGCGTAAAACTAAAGCTCAACAAACAGATGGACGGACATCCCGATTAATAAAAACCCTCCCGCTTCACAAGGTGGGGTTATTAAAAAAAGGACTAATGTAGGCAGGCAAGCATTATGGACCATGCATTTCTTTTTTTAAATTCAATGTCTCTGAATGTCTTTCTGAATATTGTTGCAACACAAAAAATCTTAAACAGTTGTCTCTATTTAAAATAATTATGTTGTTCACTAACTTAACCTCCTGATCAAAGATTTTATTTTACGCCATGTTCAACTCCCATGAGTACTTTCAGTACTTTGATTTTCCCATTTCGACAATCCCTTTGTTCAATTAAACAGAGTAAAGAAACAACACTTATGATCACAAATACCAATCCCTGCATTTAATTTTCAATTAAAGAATACAAAATGACGAGATAAGATGCTTTTTTAGAATCTTTTTAATGTGTTTGTCTTTTTCATTATAAAAAATATAATTTTCAAAACGTGAATTAAGTCCTTTTGTGACGCAGCAACACCCCCTATGCTCTATATTTAAAAAAATTCTAATAATCATTATTAAATAAGAATTTGAATGTTAATTAGATTTATATTTGTGCATATTTTGATGTATTGTATTTGATAATGTGACGTCAAATATATAAGATATGGACACTGTGACATTACTTTTGGATCAACCCTCGTATGTCTGTTGTGAAAGAAGAAATTTGAAACAAATAATATCTCTTTTTAGCAAAGAAAAGCCAGAATAACAACGAGAAAATAAATGCTACAAACGTTGACCCTAGGACACTGACATTCTATGACTTTGGTGGACAGTGTGCGTACTACGCCTGTCACCAGATTTACCTGACCAGGAGAGCTTTCTACGTTGTGGTTGTGGATGCCTCTAAACGTCTTGACCAGAAGGTGGATAAGGAAGTGTGTGATCAAGATGGAAGCGTATTCTGTGGATGGACCTATGGAAGTATAAAAACATACACTTTTTAATCTTTACTTTAAATATAATATGTTATATTTTCAAAAAGGCATCATAAAAAAGACAATGCAGTATTTACGATTGGCAGTATAATATGACTGCTCAGTTTATTTTTCGATTCTCCCATTTTTCTTTGTGTACCTTTAACTGACGATTTTTTTTGAAAGCAGAAAATTTATTGATTTCTTTGAAATCAGATAATTTATTTATTTCGTAATCATAATAATGATTGGAAACGATGCATTTCGCAATGCATTTTACAAAAACTCTACCATTTTTCAACGCACTAAATTGCCGACAGATTTTCCTGCTAAATGTTTTTTTCTGATCATGACAAGGAGCACTTGGCGGGTGTGACCGGTCTGCAGGGGATGCCCACTTCTCCATGGCTCCTGATCCTAACTCCTACGTTTATAGGTCCTTGTTTGCTCTGTTTTAAAGTAATTATTGTGTAATGAACGGTTTAGCTTAAGCTTGGCTTTAAAACAAGTTCATTGTCTCCATATATTTTTTTCAATTATAAAGAATTCTGCACTTTATTTTATTTACATATAAGCAATAATGGAACAGTAGCTTGAAAAACAAACATACACTTATAGGAAGTCCTGACCATTACTTATTTCATATAATCATTCTTTTATGAGCAATAAACATGTTGTTTTATGAATGCAATCAAAACTTTTTGAGAAGGGTGTTGCTGGTGTGTGGGTATATTTTTGATTTAATTTTATGCATATATTTTTTTTAGATTGTGGACACAAGATAAATGCATTGAAATTAATTTCTTTGATTTATATTTTTAAGGGTTGAAAATGTCGTAAATATTGTGATTTTATTCTCGTGCACACATTCTCAGTTATTTTGCAAAATTATATAAGCTTGAAAGTTTTCATGATAACAATAAATCTTGAATTTGTAACCTACTAACGTTATCTATTTGTCTGCCTTACACGTATTTGTTTCTTCTGCAAGCAATTACTTTTAATAGATGTACAGGGAGTTATTTATACATGTACTAGTATAATCATGATCCCAGCCGAAGTTTTGGAACACAGTGTTTGTAATAAAATGAACATCAAAATGTTTAAGTTATTTAACTAAGAAAAGCTTTGTAATCCCTTAGATTATGCATCATCATATTTTATCCAATATACCTGCGACGAAAATGCTAAAATAGGCTTACAAGGAAACAAAAAAAACTTGAAAAAGACAACCTTTTACATGTTGATGAAATTTCGTTTAGATATATTATACATGTAATAGCAGCAATAAAAAGACGACCCTGATGAAATATTTACTGTCTGCTAGATTGCAACACATGTGTAATATATCTTGTTAAGCTAAAAAAAAAATGAGTTCACTCAAATTCACTGAAAAAGATTCATTTTTTTAAATAAGTTTTTCTCTTGATTGTATCAATTTAGAAATGAGTATTTTCATCTCATTTCAAAACATTTCATTTTATTTCAGACTATTTTGAGTTCTGGATAAAGTCTATACACACCTACTGTGGTTCTGACAATGAAAAAGATACAAAGCCCGTAGTTATAATTGTAGCAAGTCATTGGAAAGAAGGAATCAGACAGTTCAGGGTGAGTTTTTTTTTACCCAGGTGAACTTTTCAATACCACATCATTATCAATTTGACTTTTTTATTCTTCAAGAACGTTTAATCTTTAACAGATTATAATACACAAATTCGTTGTATCTTCCATTATATAAACATACAGAGGGAAAATGTCTTCAATTCTCTTTTAAGTTTTTCAGAGGTCAGGAGGTACTGTATACATGTATACATGACCGAATTAAACGGCGACATGATATCTACCGTTACTAATAAATATAAAATAAGTTGTTTTTCATGTATAAAAATGAACCAAATAAGCAAGTGAAATTTGTTTTATTTACGACGTAATCAAGTACTTCGTACATTTCTTTGGCGATCGATTTGACCATTTGTACATATAGAATATACCGATAAAAACTAGCCTTTGTTTACAAGTTGTATGTCACTTTTGTAAGCTGCACTGTCTCTAACTTCTATCCTTATTTTGTTAGACCTTAAGTGATAGCTTCCTGATATGAGCTTAAAATATACCTTTTCATTAAATTCTAAGATGATAAATGTGTAAATCTGTTGGAAATTATCACAGCATTGCATTTACGCCTATAACAGCTGAAAAAAAAAAAACACCTCGTTCGGCGCTGTCGTACTTCAATGTAAGCTGTCGCCACTGTCTCTGTGTTAACATCATAAAAACGTTATGCATTTAGTTACTGAAATCGTATATTAAATGTTTTTGATCAAATTTAATTTTACTTTTACCTGATTGCAAATAAACTGGCTCGGACAAGTGACTCAATCCATCAGATCCATCCATCCCTTTCAGGAGACCAAAATTATTTAATCATCAATCCTCGAACTTTCTTTTGTCTTTTCATCATTTATTAACAATTTTCACAAGTAAAATATTCCCAGACAAGAATCTGTTTACTATTACTAATCACAAGTAGCTATTTTTATTTACAAGATTTATTGTATATTGTTAACGTCCCTCTCGAAAATTTTTCACTCAGATGGAGACATCACCGTATGCTGGCGAAGGGCTTCAAATTTTGACCTTTACTCAACACTCAGGGCCATTGAGCAGTGAGGGATCTTTATCGTGCCAACGCCTGCCGCTGACAAGGGGTTTTTGTTTTTAAGGTCTCAAAAGACCTTCAATTTTCACTTCAAAGTGCCGAGTGCATGGCGAAGGAACAGTTGCTAACCGGTTTTTATCGACTTAGGTCAGTCAGGACCGAAGTTCGAACTCACAACCTCCCGATCATGGAGCAAGCGCTCTAAAGACTGAACAACCGTGAACGGTATACAAGTATTCTTGAGAAAAAGGTTTTTTAAAAATGTTCCTATATAAGTTTGTGCAAAACTTTGATCGGCCATTGTGGCCCTCTCCTACCCCGAGGGCTCATGATTTGAATGAACTTGAATCTACACTACCCGAAGATTTTTCCTTATAAGTTTCATCTTTCCTGGCACAGTGGTTCTTTTTAGAGAACTCTCAAAATTTTGTAAAACTTAAATCGGCCATTGTGGCTTACCCCCAGGGGTCAGGATTTGAACAAACTTTAATTAACACTACCTAAGGATGCTTCCCTATAAGTTTCGTCATTCCTGCCACAGTGGTTCTGGAGAAGATTTTTAAAAAATACCATCAAATTCTCATTATTTCTGAATTAACTCCCCTTAAATAAAGGCGTGGCTTTTCATTTGAACAAACTTGAATGCCCTTAACCTAAGGATACTTTGTGCTACGTTTGGTTGAAATTGGCTCAGTGGTTCTTGAGAAGAAGTCGGAAATGTGACAAGTTAACGACAACAACGAGGCCGACGACGACAGACAACGGTGAAATTTTAATCAGAAAAGCTCACTTATGCCTTCGGCTGAAGTGAGCTAAAAAGTAAAATTCTGGCGAATAAAAAGTGATTTTCAGTAATTGTAGTAATTGGAGATTTTTTTATTTCACAGGATTCAAATCAACTGATTGAGAGCTTGCGCCATCAATTTCCAAAGACATCCAATTTATCACAGTACATCACAGGCGATAACGTTTATTGTGTAGATTTGACTTTACCTCTCCATGATTTAGAAACTTGCTTCTTCAACATAGCTTCCAATCAACGATGGAGAGAAAGCATTCCAAAAGAATGGTCTTTCTTTGGAATAGAAATTAACCAGAAAAAGGACTCAGAGCGGATCTTGAAAATCTCAAATTTAACAACGGAAATTCCAGGGATTACGGCTAAAGAAAAGATGGATTCAGATAAAGCTGAAAAGGGTGCTCAAGACATGCTGAGATATTATCATGATACCGGAAAAGCTTTATATTTTAATGAAAATGGTCTAGGAGAAGAGGTTATTATTGACGTCCAATGGTTTATTGACGCCTTCAAACATATCATCACAGACAAGCTTCATTTCATAGGTATCCCTGTCACTCAAGATGACTGGGATGAATATTATGAGACTGGAAATTTGCGGGACCGGCTTCTGATAGAAATTTGGAAACATAAAGATAAAGAATTGTTTGAAAAGCTGAAGGAAGAAGACCAAGATTATAAAATTAAATTTGGATCATATAAGGAAGATAAACGATATCTGCAATTTCATAGGATATCACTTCTCAGTTTTATGCAAAGACTTGGTTTACTGGCCCTTGGTACAAAGTCCCACTATGTTCCATGTATGAACAGGAAAGAAGTGGAGTGTCATCTTTCAAATCTGATTAACAATTCGCACAGTAAAACGTCAGTTCTTATTTATCGATTTGACTTCTTACCGTTTTTCTTGTTTTATCGACTAACTATCCATTGCATGCAAGAAGATGGTTGGAATGTACTACAAAATCAAGGTACATCTTGCCTCTACAAAAACGCCGCTTTGTTCTCGTGTAAGGAAACAAACTTCCTTTTGTCCGTGACAGAAGAGTCTATACAACTTCAGGTATTCTGTTTGATACCAGGACGTAATTTGGAAAGGACAAAAACGTGCAAGATTCAAGAAAGAATTGAAGACCTGTTAAATGATTTAGCGGGAACATTTCATAGAAAAATACAGTTTGTAAGAGGTTTCAGATGTCAAATAGACGAAGAAAAAGTGATTGCTGTTGATATCAAAGGACATTTCTTACCAGAAAAAAATTACATTCCAAAAGAAGACTGTAAAATGATGTGCCCGTTGCATACGATTTCAGATCAGCATGTCATTGATACAGCTGAATTTACTAGATATTGGAAATTGGAAAGAGAAACCGTGCCTTAAAATTTCAAAAAAAATAGAATATTTTTTAATTTAATTCTAAATTGTTGATGGCTTAAAAATTTTTAAAGTAACTTGTAGCTCGTTTCACTTATTTGGCTCGTTGTTTTATTGTCCCTCAGCTTAAAAGATAGGATTATGTGGAAATCCTCCTTATCTCGTTATTCATCTTTCCTTCTGTTTGCATTGTCGTGTGAACTGTTTAAAATTCTCGACTTCATAAGAATAACCAGAAAAAAATTACAAATGTTGGCACATAGCATCCTTAGGTAAAGGGCAATGAAAAGGAACCATATATAAGATTGGAATATGTAATGATTTCTTTTTTATTATTTTTCTTAAACTCCCCCTTAATTACTGCAGGACTAGAAATACTAACTTCAACTCTCTGCCCTTGCACCTTTAAGTAACGCATGTACATAAACTATTTATCGATGTCAACTTTCAATAATCAGATTCACCCACACAGATATGTAATAAATTACGAATATATTGTACATACAATATCAAACGAGGTCAACCGTCGATCATTAGATGAAATATTAGGTTTATATTAGTGTATATACATAGATCATGTAGATATATACATGTAAAAAAAATAATAAATTGAACCCGAATAATAATTTTATTTATATGTTTCATATTTCAACATTTTAAGATATCATCCAGGTGGCCAGTTCATCTGTCCGTCTCCCATACCATGTATGTGAAGATGATTTATTATATACCCATCAATTTCCTTGTTTTTGTTACTGTTAATTTTACCGAGTTTGATCCGATATTCCGGATCACCACACTGTGGTTTTCTGAATCCATATCACCAATCTCTGAAACTGATGACGTAGTACGCAAAAACATGACGTTATTTTTCTTGCGCGGTAAACAGTCCATTGTTATTATGCTTTGTTTTATGGATAAATATTATAAAATTGATCTCTAAATTTTATTCTGCTATATTTATTTAGTTATAAGGGGGTATATAATAAATTTATCATTAAAACAGTAACTTGATCCGAAGAGCCGTATCACGTCTCGTTGACAGGAGCGGATGATCAGACCAAACTCAACGCTTCGCGACTCGTTGGATCTGATGATCCGCGCCTGTCAACTCGACGTGATACGACCCTTCGGATCAAGTTACTGTTATAATAATATATATGTACTGACTTAGCCCCTTTTCGTCCATCGTTAATTACTGAGGGAAAAAATAGAAATTGGAAAATGTTGAGAAACAAAATGGTTGACATTGAAGAATATTTGACAAAACAAGCCTATAAATTGCTTTAAAAATTCTTTGTATCTATATGTTGTCAATGTCGTGATTAAATTTAAATGCATTATTTCTGTATTTACATGTTTTAACTCAGCTTAAGTTTACCATCTATGTTATACTTCTACATATGTTACTTTACCTAGTCCATATCCATTTGAAAGATTCTTCTGTTTTGCAACTTCCTGGCAGTTAATAAAAGGTGTCCTTAAAGCTGAAAAAGGAAGTTTCCTTAAGACAAAATATAAAATATTATAAAAAAAAAACTAGAGGTACTGTGAGTGATGAGCTCACTAAATAATACCTCCTGCCTCCATGTAGTTATAATGGCAATTTCCATGTTTTGCTGTGGCCGGGAAACCCAAAATATGTGTCGGATCAAAAAGTAAAATAGGAGATGCACAATAGCAATATGTAATAAAGATTTTGTGAAAGTTTCATCAAATTTCATTCAGGAGTTGCGGATAATAGATGGGTATCCCAATGCATAACAGACGGACGGACGTACAGACGGACGGAATTAACGATAACTATATACACTCCCGCTTTTCAAGCGGGGAGGGGGGCATAATCAACATTTGTGCAATTTTATGAAGACACGACCTTGTAGATTAGCCTACTTTTCAAATATTTTAACCTTGTTCATAATGTGAATAAGAAGAGAGGGTTCTTCAGTAATACAAATGTGCATTACATGTACCTGTGGCAAGACCGTTTCAAACATATACATGACAAGACCGTTTCAAACATGTACTGCGTTTTTTTACCCTGTGACATTGACCTTGAAGTTCAACCTACTCTTCTAAAACTGTAATCTTGGTCTTAACATTTGAATGAGAGGGGATTTGCTTTAATATTTCATAGATGTATTACCTGCTTCAAGACCTTTCTTAATACACTACAATTTTTTTACCTCGTGACTTTGACCTAAAATTTTAACCTTCTTTCCTCATAACTTTTGAAAGGGAAGAAATAATTATGATGGCTTTCATATTTGACACACGCATTGGCTGTAACAAGATGCTCCCAAGCATGCTTTGAGTTTTCAGTCCCTGTTATTAACCTCATGTTTGATCTAAATTTCATAACTTTCAAAAATGTTTTTTTTTTGGGAGAATAATTTTGCATCAAATATGAAAAGACTTATGTATTGGATACAATATACCATAAACAAGCAAATTTATAGCATTGTGGTCCCCCGATTTCGGTGTCTTTCTGGCTGAGATGCCATTTTATGAAATATTGTGTCAAATATGAAATCCCTATCATATGTCGTTCAGAAGTAATCATCGAAGTTTATTTTTTTTTGAAAATAAGGTCATTAGTGAAGGTTAATTTTGTGAGCCAATCTACACTATATATGTAACTTGTTTTTTTTTTTAATTTATACAATATATTCTTATTAAGTGTCTTATCTTCATGGAACCTGAAATTAATGATCATAAAATACTGTTTTTAACAGCGAATAAATAACTAGTGCTAATTGTAACGGGGACCGTTACAGATGTTCCCCAAACGCTCCCCAACTCCCTTTTATAGTAATATTCCCTGTAAGCGTAATTAAATAAGACAAACTCTATGCATTGGAGACTTTAACAACGTTTACCCAAAAGTGTATCATGTTCATCCAATTTTTATCATTGCACGCTTGCGCATGCGAATGCATGTGCGTAATGACCATATCATATTGTCTACACAATCTATATATTTTAATATGCTAAATATTTAAGTATTTAATTCAAAAGTATATTAAAAAACGCTCATTCAAGTGTATTTTTGATTTTACCCATTTCACGTGCACGCACGTGCATACATGAGCATGGTGACCATACCTTCTTGTAGAAGTTCATTACATCTATCTATGTTCCAAATCCCACCCCGTTTGGTTGAAAACCAAAGGAGTTATAGCTGTTTAAAGTTTCAGCCAATCAGATTGCAGCATACGTACATGCACATGCATGCATGTGAATGGTGACCATACCTTCTTGTAGAAGTCCACTATATCTATCTATGTTCCAAATCCCATCCTGTTTGGTTGAAAACCAAGGGAGTTATAGCTATTTAAAGCATAAGCCAATCAGATTGCAGCGCACGTGCATGCACGCAATTTCATGATAATTGCTATATATTTTTTTGTAGGATATCCTAATACATGTCTATGTTTAAAATCTCAAAGGATTTCGTCAAAAAACAAGAAAGATATTGAGACTTTAGTTTCAGCCAATCAGAGCGAAGCGCACGTGCATGCGCGTGAGATCTTGCTTTTTTGACCATGTCATCTTGTCTATGCTTCTAATATATACTTATAATATGAGTTTCAAAGCATTTCATCAATAATTTAAATAGTTACGTCTGTATCAATTATATTGGACATTCCTCGTGTTGCACGTGCCAGCTCTTGCAAGCACACGTGCATGCACATGCTTTCATGACAATTGTTATATAACAGGCTGTAGACCTCCCTAATGTATGACTATGTTCAAAATTTCAAATGATTTTATCAAAAAAAAAGAAAGATATTGAGACTTTAGTTTCAGCCAATCAGAGCGAAGTGCATGTGCATGCGCGTGCGATCTTACTATTTTGACCATGTCATCTTGTGCATACTATTCATATATCCTTACATTATGAGTTTCAAAACATTTCGTCAAAAAATAGAAAAAGTTACGGTTATATCCATTATTAATTGGTCATTTCAAGTTTTGCAGGTGCGCGCTCTTGCAAGCACGTGCGCGCAAAATGACCTTGATTCCGCAAATCTACATAACATGCCTACTTACCCTAAAAAGGTTTCACCTAATTCGGATGTGTAGTTTACAAGATCACTCGCGGACAAGATTTTCCCAGGAAGAAAAATAATAACTAGTGCTAATTGTAACGGGGACCGTTACAGATGTTCCCCAAACGCTCCCCAACTCCCTTTTATAGTAATATTCCCTGTAAGCGTAATTAAATAAGACAAACTCTATGCATTGGAGACTTTAACAACGTTTACCCAAAAGTGTATCATGTTCATCCAATTTTTATCATTGCACGATTGCGCACGCGAATGCATGTGCGTAATGACCATATCATATTGTCTACACAATCTATATATTCTAATATGCTAAATATTTAAGTATTTAATTCAAAAGTATATTAAAAACGCTCATTCAAGTGTATTTTTGATTTTACCCATTCCACGTGCACGCACGTCCATACATGAGCATGGTGACCATACCTTCTTGTAGAAGTTCATTACATCTATCTATGTTCCAAATCCCACCCCGTTTGGTTGAAAACCACGGGAGTTATAGCTGTTAAAAGTTTCAGCCAATCAGATTGCAGCATACGTACATGCACATGCATGCATGTGCATGGTGACCATACCTTCTTGTAGAAGTCCACTATATCTATCTATGTTCCAAATCCCATCCTGTTTGGTTGAAAACCAAGGGAGTTATAGCTATTTAAAGCATAAGCCAATCAGATTGAAGCGCACGTGCATGCACGCAATTTCATGATAATTGCTATATATTTTTTTGTAGGATATCCTAATACATGTCTATGTTTAAAATTTCAAAGGATTTCGTCAAAAAACAAGAAAGATATTGAGACTTTAGTTTCAGCCAATCAGAGCGAAGCGCACGAGCATGCGCATGAGATCTTGCTTTTGTGACCATGTCATCTTGTCTATGCTTCTAATATATACTTATTATATGAGTTTCAAAGCATTTCATCAATAATTTAAATAGTTACGTCTGTATCAATTATATTGGACATTCCTCGTTGTTGCACGTGTCAGCTCTTGCAAGCACACGTGCATGCACATGCTTTCATGACAATTGTTATATAACAGGCTGTAGACCTCCGTAATGTATGACTATGTTCAAAATTTCAAATGATTTTATCAAAAAACAAGAAAGATATTGAGACTCTAGTTTCAGCCAATCAGAGCGAAGCGCACGTGCATGCTCGTGCGATCTTGCTATTTTGACCATGTCATCTTGTGCATACTACTCATATATCCTTACATTATGAGTTTCAAAACATTTCGTCAAAAAATAGAAGTTACGGTTATATCCATTATAAATTGGTCATTTCAAGCTTTGCACGTGCGCGCTCTTGCAAGCACGTGCGCGCAAAATGACCTTGATTCCGCAAATCTACATAACATGCCTACTTACCCTAAAAAGGTTTCACCTAATTCGGATGTGTAGTTTACAAGATCACTCGCGGACAAGATTTTCCCAGGAAGAAAAATAATAATAAGAACTAGATGAGATCTCGTTGCGAGCAACGAGTGGGTCTTCCGTCCAATTCTTGATGAGATGAGATAAGATTTTGATTGCGATTTTCATTCTAAAATAATGATTTACCACAATCTGTAAAAAGACATTGAACATTAAAGTCTTTTAAAAAAGGCCTTTTGCCCCTAACGGCCCCTAATTTTAGGAATCGGCCCTCTTTTTTCATATCATCTTAAAGATCTTAAGATTTTGAACATTTTGTGTTCAACAATTGTTCAGAAATTCTTTTTCGTTTT